>JACSOB010000406.1:0-17260 GCA_019677175.1 Bombus sylvicola | reverse complement strand
CATTTCACCGAACGGCATGGTTACGTACTCGTAATGTCCGTCAGGTGTAACGAACGCCGTATACTCTGTCGAATTAGGGTGGATGGGAATTTGATGGAAGCCGCTGTAGCCATGTCTAGGCTAATGAAATATTTCATAACGCCGAATCTCTCGCGATTTGGTCCGCGATGATGAGGGTAGGGGATACCGATCCGCAACCGTGTTGTTAACGCCCGAAAATCTACACACAGTCTATCTGAGCCGTCCTTTTCTTTACGAGTAAAATAGGCTCGCGAACGAACTACTAGACCTTATGATTTTTGCTCTACTCACTCGCCGATTCTCTCGTACTATTTTTCGCTCTTCCTCACTGAGCTATAGGACTCCTTGGTACGGTGATGTTGGGGTCAATTACCGAATCTGCTTAACTGGCCCGTATTTAATGCGCGTGCGCCGAAACCCGTAATAAACGACTCTTTTTAAAATTTTGGGAGAATAGAGATCAATCGACTCTTTATCGTTACCGGATACTTCGGTGTCTGCATCATTAAGATCGATCTCATTTTGCGGCGGTTTTTGACAAGCATTAAACTATCTTTGTTTTGCTAATGTCGAGGCTATCGGCCGTATTATTTATCAAATCCTTGACCTAAGGTTTCGCGTCAGAAGCATAATATCATACTTTAAATAGCTATCAGCAGGACGTGAAGAAGTTATCTCCATGTAAACCCGTTAATGTGTACGACGGACAAAAATTTGAGTCGTACTTTTGACGCAAAACATTTCCCGATTCCCGTATTTTCTACTTCATCTCCGGTCGTCCTTTTACCGGGAAAATTTCCGGGCTACGGATTCTTTAATTAATGAGCACTCAGCTCCGGAATCGAAGTAAAACGGGAACGACTCACCCCCGATGACTTAAGTTACCGGATGGCGGCTTCACTGCGCAAAGTCGACTCGAAGTTTGTCCTTAGGGCCGGTCTTCTTGTCCTGTTGTAGCGGGCAGTCAGGTGCGATATGGCCCCTCCTTCTGGCACTTGTAGCAAACCACCTGTGGCGATGCGGTGGGTCGTCCTTCCTTCCTGACGTCGGGTATCTCTTCGCTGTTCTCTACGCTGTTCTCTACGCTGTCTACTGCGGCACTCCGCAATTCTGTGTCCACGGTTACCGCAGTAAAGGCACTTCATATGGTGGCCCGATGGCTTGCGTCGTTTGAACTCAGGTTCCGTCGGCGAACTACCTGACGGAGATACTGCCCCTTTCTTCACCTGAGAGAGGGACTAGCATTTCCTTCCGGAATTGATCCTGGGTCCGGATTTCGTTCGTGAAGGCTACTCTTTCAACACGCGGATCATGCCAGATCAGTCGCATAAGGATGACGGCGTTGATCATTTCGGCGCCGGTCAGGTTTTCCCATTTCACCGACAGAAGGGAGCGGAGGCGATTACCAAAAGCTCCCGTGGTCTCGTTTTCTAGCGGTGGTTCGTTGAGCGTCTTAATCAGCACTGAGGTTGCCGTCTCCGTGCCACCATACGCAGCAAGAAAAGTTCCGTGAATTTCGTCCAAGTAAGACCGTTGACCGGCACTTGCGTAAAGCCATTGTGCCGCGGTACCATCAGGGCACGACTTATAGCGATGTACAACTCGTAGTCTTGTGCAGGCACTTTGTCCAAAATCGCACTAACAGTCGCGCACCACGCAATTGGGTTGGCACCCGTGGCTTCGGGATTAAAACGTGGTAGCACCAGATTCACAGGTTCCGCACTTGGTCTTTGCTCCCTCGGCTGAATTAACTGGGACACGATGACTGTGAGCTGTTCCAGCACCGATATAAGCGGTCCTGATCCCACTTCTGATGTCGGGTTAGCGTTGAGGATAGAATTGGGAGCGTTAGATGAGGCCTCATTGAGATTAGCCATTGTTGCGGTGTAGTAACAGTGCGGTTTTATTAACACAAGTATGAAGTACACAGGTTCAACAATCAAACACGGCGATTAAGCGTTCGCGGCACTAGTGACAATGATCTTTGGTTCGATAACGAATCAACGGTCAACGGGATGGTAGATGAACGTTTTTTCTAAGTCTGAATAATTACTGATTGTCAAGGCGTAACTCTTTAGTCGGCGAAGTCGCAAAAAAGAATGACTCTCCCGTGCCGGTGATGCCACGGGGGAAATCCATGCTGGGGTGTGCCTAAGGACACGAGATGATCGGATTCGTCGAGAAAGCCTTAGTTCGAGAGTAAGGGAAATTGGCGTTGCTGCTAATTGGTCAATCTCCATATCGGTGGTTAGAAAAAGATGCTAGCCGCCCTCCAGGGGAAGTTGCTAGTGGGGACGCCGTTCATTGAAACATAGGTCTCTCCTATCTTCCCGTAGTTGGGACAAAGACTGTTTGTCGGTTTGAAGGACTTTAGGTAACTAGATATTAGTGTTTATAACGGTCCTTGGGCTAGCCGACCACGTACCGCCGGGATGCGTTGACATCTGGTAAACATCCTGCCCGGAGAATAAGATCTGCGTGCGGCGAGCTACGGGACAGAGACCGTTGGAATGTTTACTGCCACGTGCAGCTACAAATCTTTCTTTAAGGGAGAGCTATAGAATTATTCCGCACCTTTGTTAGACAAAGCGTTCATCCCGTGACCGCGGCTACGTTCGGCGACTGGCTGTCGCCTCGAGTCAAAGCTCACTATCACTAGTCTCGAATAAACACACTCGGGTTGAATAACTACAGTTGTTTAATTACGGCTATCGTAGACTCTAGATCATAATGTTGCGGGATTATCCAGAATTCCAAAGGCTCCGGCGTTCCTTCGTCTCCGACATATATATATATATTTATATATATATATATATATATATATATATATTTTACATTTGTAGTTGCGCACATATTTTATTAAAGAAAAGTGTTAACAACATGTTTTCATGATTTATTTCTCGCGCCTGACTTCCGTTAATCCTTAATATTCCTATCGCCGTGACGCGTGTAAAATCTAACATGGTTGCTCGTGAATGTCATCAGCAAAGTTATAGTAACGGGTCTTTAAATTTTGTTTAATATCGAAGTAATTGTCTGCCGCTCGTTTTCCTTATTCTACCGCAATTAAACATTTACTTATTAATATTGCTTTTAAAGTATTGTTCGTGTGAATATACGCATATATATATATTTTATGTTGTGCGTTTGTAATTCTTCGATTGCGTTATTTATTGTTTTGAGTAGTTTATTTTATAGAGTATTCGATACTATAAAACATACGCGCACACATGCATATATATATATATACGTATTCATATGCATATTTCTCTTGGCGGTGTAGTATTCATACGAAATGAAATGTCAATTATTTATTTATCTTTTTACCGGAATGCAGGCTAGTTTTAAGTATGTATCTTAGATTATCGGTTTGATAAAATTCGCACACATATATATATATTTCTGACAACGTAACCTTCATTTCTCTAATAATACGATATTGTATGTTTAAACTATTAGTTTTCGACATCATGTATACTTATATTTTATAATTTGATAATTTTGTATTTATTGCGTAGTATTGGAAGCACTGTCTCTAATATTCACTAGGTTATTACATGTTAAGCATATATGTTTTATACTTATATGTAACTCTCCAAATTGATTGATTGAAATATATTTATATATATATATTCCTGGCGTTTCAATTATTTTACCCTTTTATAGTTATTCTTATTTCCTGTTTTATTCAGAATTGTTTGTATTATGTATTTTATTTATTGGTTGGATCTGTTAATCGCCCTCGTTTGTGATGCCGCGTGTTCGCTTGTGCGTTCAAATCCTTATTCGACGGCGCGTGCGGAGCGCGGGACGTGACACGACGTTTAAGCGCTCTTTTCACTGCACTTTACGCGCCAAATGTAATGCACACACGTTTCAGCGTCGAAACAAGCCCAACGGCTCGCAAATCGCGATGATTTAGTCGATTTTGACGAAAATTGACCGTCATTTCCATCCCGTTTGAGATATTTCGACGTTTAAGCGCTCTTTTCACTGCACTTTACGCGCCAAATGTAATGGACACATCGTTTCAGCGTCGAAACAAGCCCAACGGCTCGCAAATCGCGATGATTTCGTCGATTTTGACGAAAATTGACCGTCATTTCCATCCCGTTTGAGATATTTCGACGTTTAAGCGCTCTTTTCACTGCACTTTACGCGCCAAATGTAATGCACACACGTTTCAGCGTCGAAACAAGCCCAACGGCTCGCGAATCGCGATGATTTCGTCGATTTTGACGAAAATTGACCGTCATTTCCATCCCGTTTGAGATATTTCGACGTTTAAGCGCTCTTTTCACTGCACTTTTACGCGCCAAATGAAATGCACACACGTTTCAGCGTCGAAACAAGCCCAACGGCTCGCCAATCGCGATGATTTTGTCGATTTTGACGAAAAATTGACCGTCATTTCCATCCCGTTTGAGATATTTCGACGTTTAAGCGCTCTTTTCACCGCACTTTACGCGCCAAATGTAATGCAAACACGTTTCAGCGTCGAAACAAGCCCAACGGCTCGCAAATCGCGATGATTTCGTCGATTTTGACGAAAATTGACCGTCATTTTCCATCCCGTTTGAGATATTTCGACGTTTACGCGCTCTTTTCACTGCACTTTACGCGCCAAATGTAATGCACACACGTTTTCAGCGTCGAAACAAGCCCAACGGCTCGCAAATCGCGATGATTTTGTCGATTTTGACGAAAATTGACCGTCATTTCCATCCCGTTTGAGATATTTCGACGTTTAAGCGCTCTTTTCACTGCACTTTACGCGCCAAATGTAATGCAAACGCGTTTCAGCGTCGAAACAAGCCCAACGGCTCGCAAATCGCGATGATTTCGTCGATTTTGACGAAAATTGACCGTCATTTCCATCCCGTTTGAGATATTTCGACGTTTAAGCGCTCTTTTCACTGCAGTTTACGCGCCAAATGTAATGCAAAACGCGTTTCAGCGTCGAAACAAGCCCAACGGCTCGCAAATCGCGATGATTTCGTCGATTTTGACGAAAATTGACCGTCATTTCCATCCCGTTTGAGATATTTCGACGTTTAAGCGCTCTTTTTCACTGCACTTTACGCGCCAAATGTAATGCACACACGTTTCAGCGTCGAAACAAGCCCAACGGCTCGCAAATCGCGATGATTTCGTCGATTTTGACGAAAAATTGACCGTCATTTCCATCCCGTTTGAGATATTTCGACGTTTAAGCGCTCTTTCACTGCACTTTACGCGCCAAATGTAATGCACACACGTTTCAGCGTCGAAACAAGCCCAGCAGCTCGCAAATCGCGATGATTTTAGTCGATTTTGACGAAAATTGACCGTCATTTCCATCCCGTTTGAGATATTTCGACGTTTAAGCGCTCTTTCACTGCACTTTACGCGCCAAATGTAATGCACACACGTTTCAGCGTCGAAACAAGCCCAACGGCTCGCCAATCACGATGATTTCGTCGATTTTGACGAAAATTGACCGTCATTTCCATCCCGTTTGAGATATTTCGACGTTTAAGCAGCACTTTACGCGGCAAATGTAATGCACACGTTTCGTCGAAACAAGCCCAACGGCTCAAATCGCGATGATTTCGTCGATTTTACGAAAATTGACCGTCATTTCCATCCCGTTTGAGATATTTCGACGTTTAAGCGCTTTCTCACTGCACTTTACGCGCCAAATATAATGCACACACGTTTCAGCGTCGAAACAAGCCGACGGCTCGCAAATCGCGATGATTTGTCGATTTGACGAAAATTGACCGTCATTTCCATCCCGTTTGAGATATTTCGACGTTTAAGCGCTCTTTTCACTGCACTTTACGCGCCAAATGTAATGCAATAATACGTTTTCAGCGTCGAAACAAGCCCAACGGCTCGCAAATCGCGATGATTTCGTCGATTTTGACGAAAATTTACCGTCATTTTCCATCCCGTTTGAGATATTTCGACGTTTAGCGCTCTTTTCACACTACACTTTACGCGCCAAATGTAATGCACACACGTTTCAGCGTCGAAACAAGCCCAACGGCTAGCGAATCGCGATGATTTATATCGATTTTGACGAAAATTGACCGTCATTTCCATCCTGTTTGAGATATTTCGACGTTTAAGCGCTCTTTTCACTGCACTTTACGCGCCAAATGAAATGCACACACGTTTCAGCGTCGAAAACAAGCCCAACGGCTTGCAAACGCGATGATTTTGTCGATTTTGGACGAAATTGACCGTCATTTCCATCCCGTTTGAGATATTTCGACGTTTAAGCGCTCTTTTCACTGCACTTTACGCGCCAAATGTAATGCACACACGTTTCAGCGTCGAAACAAGCCCAACGGCTAGCGAATCGCGCCAAATGAAATGCACACACGTTTCAGCGTCGAAACAAGCACAACGGCTCGCAAATCGCGATGATATCGTCGATTTTGACGAAAATTGACCGTCATTTCCATCCCGTTTGAGATATATCGACGTTTAGGCGCTCTTTTCACTGCACTTTACGCGCCAAATGTAATGCACACACGTTTCAGCGTCAAAACAAGCCCAACGGCTCGCAAATCGCGATGATTTCGTCGATTTTGACGAAAATTGACCGTCATTTCCATCCCGTTTGAGATATTTTCGACGTTTAGGCGCTATTTTCACTGCAGTTTACGCGCCAAATGTAATGCACAATACGTTTCAGCGTCGAAACAAGCCCAACGGCTCGCAAATCGCGATGATTTCGTCGATTTTGACGAAAATTGACCGTCATTTCCATCCCGTTTGAGATATTTCGACGTTTAAGCGCTCTTTTCACTGCACTTTACGCGCCAAATGTAATGCACAATAACGTTTCAGCTTCGAAGCAAGCCCCAACGGCTCGCAAATCGCGATGATTTCGTCGATTTTGACGAAAATTGACCGTCATTTCCATCCCGTTTGAGATATTTCGACGTTTAAGCGCTCTTTTCACTGCACTTTACGTGCCAAATGTAATGCACACACGTTTCAGCGTCGAAGCAAGCCCAACGGCTCCAAATCGCGATGATTTCGTCGATTTTGACGAAAATTGACTGTTACGTCGCGTAACACTACCTAGCCTTCCAGGCCACACACCGCGGGCAAGATGGCAGCCACATGTCTCCGGATACTTACCGCGTACCCTCAATAGCCTCAAGTACCCTCCATAAATCACAGGAATTTCTAGTCGAGGTCCTTCAAACCGAACACACATCTGTTTTCCGTAGCATTTCTAAAGACCATTGTCTACTACGGCTTGACAAGGGAAAGTTAGTTTTTCTCACGTATGATGCAACTTTCCTCCCACTAGCCACTTTCTCTCTCGAGGGCGGCTAAGACCCTTCCTAGTCCACCAACCCTCGTGTTAACCAATTAACAACGAAGCCTATTTCCCTCACTCTATTAGCCAAAATCGTCACCAACAAATGATGATTCCGTGCGCTAGACACACCCATCCCGAGTTTTCCTCCGCCACGGCATCGTTACTGTACCCTCACTGCTCCTACGACCTCGAAAAGTCAAGTCAATCTTATTCTATTACTACGTTCACTAGTACACTAAACTCAAGTCTAAGAGCTCCACCTGTATATCTCTTTCATCGTCGTGCGATAAGTTGTTAATTATACCTCTCGACTCAACAGTGTAATCTAAGTGTTGAAATAAACATTAATTTATTCGTGTTAATTCTGTAGAATTTCATTTAACTACCCTTATTATCATAATCGAAATAAGGGAATCGATCAGTTCGTGGCGTCGATTATTTAATCGTAACGGAACTTACAACTCTCGTTGACGTGCAATCTCGCGATCGCGTCTCCGCGAACGGTCGAAACATTTTGGTCCTTCGAGCCGGATCACGTGCCAGTGAAGAGTGCACTTACCAGTGACCACACAGTGCCACGTGACTACGTCAAAAAAACTAGTGACATCAGGTGCGTCATCTTCGAAGAAGCACACCCCATTGGCAAGGGAACGCAACACACAGCCCCCGCCGTAGCTGGACAGTCAACAACGCAACGAATCTCACGAGTGATACAACCGAACGAGGGCCGTCGGGAAGGAACAAGGCGCTCCTCGCCAAGCATACACCGCGATCTCACACCGCACGACATTGTAAGGTAAGCTCGTTCTTATTTCGATCATCTCCCATCCTCGGCGACGATGACAAGCGAAGATCAACTCATCTCCCCTGCGTCGGAGACGAGGCTATTGTAGCGGCCGACTCACATACATATCGAACCGACTGACGAATATGAACAATCCGGGCGTCAGCAAACCGCCTTATTAATGAACTACCAGAAACACCTGACCGAAGCTACGAGTCAGTCTGAATCGATCCAAGCCGATTTGGAAGTATTAGACGAGGAGGAGCAAACGCGCGGCTTTGAAATAAGAGATCGGTACGTCGCGGTAGACGTAAGGTTACAAAATCTTCTGACGAACTCGCAAGCGGCGTCGCCGTCGGCATCCATCAGCTTTTCCAACCTGTGCATCACCCACGGGTCTAAATCCGATAGGCATTAAATTACCAGATCTTCGGCTCCCTACCTTTGACGGAAGTTTAGAGAAATGGAACACGTTTTATGATACCTTTTCTTCCATAATCGACAAAAATCCTAGTCTCACGGACGTACAGAAATTCCAGTACCTGCAGTCCGCCCTGCAAGGAGAAGCAGCGGATTGTTTAAACGCGTTACCCTTAGTAATGTAAACTACAGTCAGGCTATAGCCGTTCTCAAGGAAACCTTCGAATGTCCACGACACACAGCTTTCAGTCACTGCCTGGCAAATGATTGATTATCCGAGACTAACCAAGGAATCTCCAACGGAAGTAAAGCGCTTAGTCCACACATTCAAACAACATATATATATGCATTGAACAAATTAGGAGAATCCTACCCCCGATACCACAGTGCTATGCTTAATAGCCTCATCCTCCCAAAAATTACCACTAAGTATACATAAAACAATGGGAAATGACGCTTCCTAATAACGAGGTGCCTCCATACATTCATTTGCTAAACTCCTAGAGAAATTAGCACGAAGCTCCAGACCGATCACCACGGTCAAACAAACAAGAGAAGCACCGGAGCAAACCACTCCGGTCCGTCAACGCGCACCACGAGGGCATGCATTTATGACGACACAGGTCACGCCAACGTGCCCCACCTGTCACGGACCACATCCCATTTCGAGATGTGACACCTTCAAAGCCAACCTTCGCGAACGTATTCGGGAGGTCAAAAGAGCATCACTATGCCTCAACTGCCCAGGAAAGGGCACACAACGAAACATTGTTTCGCAGGGTCATGTCGCGTATGCGGAGAACGACATCATACAATGCCGCACAGGACAAAACGCCATTCAGGGTCTCGTTCTAGCACGTCCAGCCCGAAATCCTCCCCATCAAACAGCCGACCCACAACACCTTCCTCCCCGCCACCCTACGTATCACCTCTTCGTCGTAAAAATCACCCAACGGACCACAGATCGGAAACACCACGAACGGCCGCGTTCCAAGTCCACCTCCCAGTGACAGACGAACACATAACCCATGACGCCGACAACCGACGACCTGCTGACGACCGAGCATCCCACACCAGTATCATCCGAATTACCATCCAATGGTCTAGTCATCACAACACAGATTAACGTTTTGAATGATAAATAGTAATCATCCGTTGTCGAGCGTTGCTCGACACCGGAGCTAGTATGAATTTCATTACCGAGGAATTAGCAAAATCGCTAAAGATAAGGCAAAAACAAATGTTCGGTCCCAATCGGAGCTCTAGATACCTTGACGACGACCTCTAAGCGACACATCACGGCCACGATCACTTCCACTGACGGCACATACACACGGACATTAACGTTCCTGGTCATTCCGACCATATCAACCTCAATTCCCAGCGAACCCATCGATCGTTCGGACACTTGAGATACCAAAAATCTCAAATTGGCCGATCCACGATTTCATTTACCAGCTCCGATCGATGCGCTACTAAGCTCAGGTCCAACACTCGCGTCGATGTGTGTGGGACAAATCAACCTAACGCAGCCAGACGAGCCTGAACGGCGTCTGCAAAAACACGATTCGATGGGGTAATCGGGGGAGCCCAACTTCCCAAAACCGCGACAAACACATTTCACACATCCACAACGACTCTACAAGCAGATCTCGCGCGGTTTTGGGAAATCGATGAAGGACCCTCCATTAAACATATCTCAGAGGCAGATCGACGATGCGAAGAACACTTCCAAGCCCCACACCCGACGCACAAGCGAAGGACGATACATCGTCGCTCTACCATTCAACGATCAGCGTCAGTCACTTGGATCCTCGAAAACGCTGGGTAATTAAACGACTCGCCTTGCTCAATCGCCGATTCCAGCACGATAAACGCTTCGAATCAGAATATCGAGCGGTAATACAGAGGAGTACGTGGCATTGGGACACATGACGAAGGTCACGTCAACTCCTCCGACGACAACGGATACTATTTACCCCATCATGGCGTGATCAAAGCATCGAGTCAAACTACCAAACTCCGGGTAGTTTTCGACGGATCGGCACCAAGCACTACCGGAATATCCTTAAACGACACGCTTCACATTGGACCCAAGTTACAGGAAGATCTATTTTGCATACTAATTAGATTCCGCTCGCATCAATACGTACTCACTGGCGACATCGAGAAAAATGTATCGGCAATTCCTCGTGCGACCAGAGGATCGGAAATATCAAAGGATATTATGGCGCAACGCAAGTGGAGAAACAGAAACGTATCAGCTTAACACAGTAACGTTCGGTTTATCCGCAGCCCCGTATCTAGCCATTCGGTGTCTCAAGCAACTGGCAGAGGATGAAGGACATCGATTTCCACGTGCAGCGCAGGTACTGCAGCGTGATTTCTACGTCGACGATGCTCTCACCGGAGCGACACAAAGGACGAAGCCCTCACGCTTAGAACAGAACTCACCAATTTACTTCAATTGGCCGGTTTAAACATACGAAAAATGGCATCGAACGACAACGGCTTGTTACACGGACTTTCCTTAGAAGAAACAAATCACCAACACTTTTGGGAGACCCGCAAACCTTTGAAGACGTTGGGGGTATTTTGAATTCATCCGACGACTCCATTCTTTACCGGTCGAAGTCAAACCCACCCTCTCGAGTTACGAAACGAATCATCAGTTCGGAAATCGCAAAATTTACGATCCGCCTCGGCTCGCTCCGCGCCAGTGATTGTTCCGGGCAAGATGCTGCTTCAACGAATATGAGTCAGTCGAAAATCGATTGGGATGAATCACTTCAATCGATTTACATACAGAGGGGACAGGTACTACGCCCACTACCCTTATTAAAACAACATCAGATTCCAACGAAAGGCAATAATCAAGTCCGCAACAGAAATTGAATTGTACGGTTTCTGCGATGCCAGTGAAAAGGCTACGGAGCCTGTGTTTATCTCCGACCCTTAACACCAACGGCCAGGTTTGACCCAACTTTAACCGCAAATCGAAAGTCGCCCCCTGCTCAAGTACCACAGACCATTCCTCGACTCGAGCTGAGCGGAGAGCACTTCTTCTTACATCCCTAATATCGACAGTAAAAACAAGCTCTACTACACAAAAAACACTAGAACTATCTATTGACCGACTCCCACTATCGTCCTCCCATTGGCCAATACATCACCTCACACCTCTTAAAACATTCGTCGCTAACAGAGTCTCCGAAATTCAAACGAAACCACCATCCGCGATTGGCGCCACGTTCCTACTAACGACAATCCCGCGGACTTACTACATCACGCGCCAAACACACCGGAAGAGTTTCTGCGTCCAACCATCTGGCGCCACGGTCCATGGCTCCCACCAGTCGGAAGATTACTGGCCGGCATGGACGCTAACACCGCAAATTGTATCACCGAGCAGAAAAAGGGCGATTTGTCTGTCAGCAAACCCCGCCGATTACAGTTTGTTGCACAGATATTCATCCTGGCCCAAGTCGATACGAATTATAGCTCGCGCCCGGTGGAAAACAGAAAAAGAACCGAGCGGCACCCCTAACCGTTACCGAATTACGCATAACGCACGATAAGCTATAAAATTGTTGCAAAGCATCTATTTCTCCGAGGAAATTCGTACGCTTCCAAAAAAAGATCGAACGCGGCGATAAGGGTAAGCTCACGCGACTGAAACCGTTCATAGACAAAGAAGGAATATTGCGAGTCGGGGGTCGACTTCCATTCATTCGTCGATGACCTTCGCCCAGAAACACCCCATAATATTGGCTCCCAGTCATCTGTTACAACACGCATCATAGAACACGAGCACAAGATCCATGCACCCGGAACGCAGGCTACGTTATACGCAGTAAGACGACGATACTGGCCGGTCGACGGTCGAAGTCAAGTATGGCAGGCGATCAAAGGCTGTGTTCGCTGCCGCCGCGCTCAAACCACCGGTAGAATACGTACGGGTAATTCGCCAGAGGCGCGAGTAACGGAATCTCGCCCATTCACCAACGTCGTCGGCGTCGATAATGGGGCCGTTCCATGTCAAAGAAAAACGAGATCGGAACCGCCGTCAGATAAAGTATACGTAGCCATCTTCGTATGTCTAGCAATTAAAGCTGTAACACATCGAGCTCGTTGCCGATCTCACTTATGAAGCCTTCATCGCCGCTCTTCGTAGATTCATCGCTCGACGAGGGTATTGCTCCACCATCCATTCTGATAACGGCACCAACTTCATCGGGGCAAACAACGAGTTACGAGAGCTTTATCATTTATTACAATCAGACGACCACGCGAAAAGCGACCGTATTTTAGCCGACAAACAAATCGAATGGCGTTTCATCCCCTTTATTCTCTGCACTTCGGCGGGCTATGGGAAGCAGCGGTCAAGTTTTTCCGCCAAACCACCTTAGACGTGTAGTCGGCAACGAGTTACCACTTCCGAAATCATTGAACACCCCATTATAGAGATAGAGGCAGTCCTCAATTCACGCCCGCTAACTCCCATCTCCACCGATCCAAATGATCTCCTAGTCCTCACTCCTGACATTTCCCATTGGCGAGTCATTAATGTGCTTACGTGATCGAGATTTCAGGACATTCCATCAAACCGACTCTCCAGATGGCAGCATATCCAACAGCTTAAACAGCATTTTTAAACCGCTGGCACAAGGAGTATTTGAACGAGTTAACCAACCGCAATAAATGGAACAAGGGTGGGATTACATCCAAGAGGGCACAATCGTCATACTCAGAGAGGACAACGTACCCTCCATGCATTGGCCTGGGTCGAGTTATCAAGGTTCATCCAGGCGCCGATGGTGTCATCCGACAGCTACACCAGACGGCAAAGAGCGTTTTGATCGGGCCGTCAAAAGGCTCTCGTCCCACTGCCAATTCAACCCGATCCCGAGAAACCCGAACAACCAACCACCGAGACGAAATAAGATGGGACACACTTTACATAACATTAATCACACCTCGTTAGTTTTGATCGGTACCCCTCTCAACGGGGAGAGTATGTTACGTCGCGTAACACTACCTAGCCCAGGCCACACACCGCGGGCAAGATGGCAGGCCACATGTCTCCGGATACTTACCGCGTACCCTCAATAGCCTCAAGTACCCTCCATAAATCACAGGAATTTCCTAGTCGAGGTCCTTCAAACCGAACACACATCTGTTTTCCGTAGCATTTCTAAAGACCATTGTCTACTACGGCTTGACAAGGGAAAGTTAGTTTTTCCTCACGTATGATGCAACTTTCCTCCCACTAGCCACTTTCTCTCGAGGGCGGCTAAGACCCTTCCTAGTCCACCAACCCTCGTGTTAACCAATTAACAACGAAGCCTATTTCCCTCACTCTATTAGCCAAAAATCGTCACCAACAAATCCGATGATTCCGTGCGCTAGACACACCCATCCTGAGTTTTCCTCCGCCACGGCATCGTTACTGTACTCACTGCTCCTACGACCTCGGAAAAGTCAAGTCAATCTTATTCTATTACTACGTTCACTAGTACACTAAACTCAAGTCTAAGAGCTCCACTCTGTATATCTCTTTCATCGTCGTGCGATAAGTTGTTAATTATACCTCTCGACTCAACAGTGTAATCTAAGTGTTGAAATAAACATTAATTTATTCGTGTTAATTCTGTAGAATTTCATTTAACTACCCTTATTATCATAATCGAAATAAGGGAATCGATCAGTTCGTGGCGTCGATTATTTAATCGTAACGGGAACTTACAACTCTCGTTGACGTGCAATCTCGCGATCGCGTCTCTCCGCGAACGGTCGAAACATTGACCGTCATTTCCATCCCGTTTGAGATATTTCGACGATTAAGCGCTCTTTTCACTGCACTTTACGCGCCAAATGTAATGCACACACGTTTCAGCTTCGAGACAAGCCCAACGGCTCGCAAATCGCGATGATTTCGTCGATTTTGACGAAAATTGACCGTCATTTCCATCCCGTTTGAGATATTTCGACGTTTAAGCGCTCTTTTCACTGCCCTTTACGCGCCAAATGTAATGCACACACGCTTCAGCGTCGAAACAAGCCCAACGGCTCGCAAATCGCGATGATTTCGTCGATTTTGACGAAAATTGACCGTCATTTCCATCCCGTTTGAGATATTTCAACGTTTAAGCGCTCTTTTCACTGCACTCTACGCGCCAAATGTAATGCACACACGTTTCAGCGTCGAAACAAGCCCAACGGCTCGCAAATCGCGATGATTTCGTCGATTTTGACGAAAAAATTGACCGTCATTTCCATCCCGTTTGAGATATTTCGACGTTTAAGCGCTCTTTTCACAGCACTTTACGCGCCAAATGTAATGCACACACGTTTCAGCGTCGAAACAAGCCCAACGGCTCCAAATCGCGATGATTTCGTCGATTTTGACGAAAATTGACCGACATTTCCATCCCGTTTGAGATATTTCGACGTTTAAGCGCTCTTTTCACTGCACTTTACGCGCCAAATGTAATGCACACACGTTTCAGCGTCGAAACAAGCCCAACGGCTCGCAAATCGCGATGATTTCGTCGATTTTGACGAAAATTGACCGTCATTTCCATCCCGTTTGAGACATTTCGACGTTTAGGCGCTCTTTTCACTGCACTTTACGCGCCAAATGTAATGCACACACGTTTCAGCGTCGAAACAAGCCCAACGGCTCGCAAATCGCGATGATTTCGTCGATTTTGACGAAAATTGACCGTCATTTCCATCCCGTTTGAGATATTTCGACGTTTAGGCGCTATTTTCACTGCAGTTTACGCGCCAAATGTAATGCACACAAGTTTCAGCGTCGAAACAAGCCCAACGGCTCGCAAATCGCGATGATTTCGTCGATTTTGACGAAAATTGACCGTCATTTCCATCCCGTTTGAGATATTTCGACGTTTAAGCGCTCTTTTCACTGCACTTTACGCGCCAAATGTAATGCACACACGTTTCAGCGTCGAAGCAAAGCCCAACGGCTCCAAATCGCGATGATTTCGTCGATTTTGACGAAAATTGACCGTCATTTCCATCCCGTTTGAGATATTTCGACGTTTAAGCGCTCTTTTCACTGCACTTTACGCGCCAAATGTAATGCACACACGTTTCAGCGTCGAAACAAGCCCAACGGCTCCAAATCGCGATGATTTCGTCGATTTTGACGAAAATGGACCGTCATTTCCATCCCGTTTGAGATATTTCGACGTTTAAGCGCTCTTTTCACTGCACTTTACGCGCCAAATGTAATGCACACACGTTTCAGCGTCGAAACAAGTCCAACGGCTCGCAAATCGCGATGATTTCGTCGATTTTGACGAAAATTGACCGTCATTTCCATCCCGTTTGAGATATTTCGACGTTTAAGCGCTCTTTTCACAGCACTTTACGCGCCAAATGTAATGCACAAACGTTTCAACGTCGAAACAAGCCCAACGACTCGCAAATCGCGATGATTTCGTCGATTTTGACGAAAATTGACCGTCATTTCCATCCCGTTTGAGATATTTCGACGTTTAAGCGCTCTTTTCACTGCACTCTACGCGCCAAATGTAATGCACACACGTTTCAGCGTCGAAACAAGCCCAACGGCTCGCAAATCGCGATGATTTCGTCGATTTTGACGAAAATTGACCGTCATTTCCATCCCGTTTGAGATATTTCGACGTTTAAGCGCTCTTTTCACTGCCCTTTACGCGCCAAATGTAATGCACACACGTTTCAGCGTCGAAACAAGACCAACGGCTCGCAAATCGCGATGATTTCGTCGATTTTGACGAAAATTGACCGTCATTTCCATCCCGTTTGAGATATTTCGACGTTTAAGCGCTCTTTTCACAGCACTTTACGCGCCAAATGTAATGCACACACGTTTCAGCGTCGAAACAAGCCCAACGGCTCGCAAATCGCGATGATTTCGTCGATTTTGACGAAAAATTGACCGTCATTTCCATCCCGTTTGAGATATTTCGACGTTTAAGCGCTCTTTTCACTGCACTTTACGCGCCAAATGTAATGCACACACGTTTCAGCGTCGAAACAAGCCCAACGGCTCGCAAATCGCGATGATTTCGTCGATTTTGACGAAAATTGACCGTCATTTCCATCCCGTTTGAGATATTTCGACGTTTAGGCGCTCTTTTTCACTGCACTTTACGCGCCAAATGTAATGCACACACGTTTCAGCGTCGAAACAAGCCCAACGGCTCGCAAATCGCGATGATTTCGTCGATTTTGACGAAAATTGACCGTCATTTCCATCCCGTTTGAGATATTTCGACGGTTAGGCGCTATTTTCACTGCACTTTACGCGCCAAATGTAATGCAATACAACTGTTTCAGCGTCGAAACAACCCAACGGCTCGCAAATCGCGATGATTTCGTCGATTTTGACGAAAATTGACCGTCATTTCCATCCCGTTTGAGATATTTCGACGTTTAAGCGCCTTTTCACCGCACTTTACGCGCCAAATGTAATGCACACACGTTTCAGCGTCGAAACAAGTCCAACGGCTCGCAAATCGCGATGATTTCGTCGATTTTGACGAAAATTGACCGTCATTTCCATCCCGTTTGAGATATTTCCGACGTTTAAGCGCTCTTTCACTGCACTTTACGCGCCAAATGTAATGCAATAATACGTTTCAGCGTCGAAACAAGCCCAACGGCTCCGCAAATCGCGATGATTTCGTCAGATTTTGACG
>JACSOB010000405.1:0-17322 GCA_019677175.1 Bombus sylvicola | reverse complement strand
ATACCGTTTGAGAATTTCTGACGTTTAAGGCCTTTTCACCCACACTTTACGCGCCAAATGTAATGCACACACACGTTTCAGCGCCGAAACAAATTCGATGTTTAGGCGCTCTTTTCACTCCACTTTAAGCGCCAAATGTAATGCACACACGTTTAAGCGTCGAAACATGCCCAACGGCTCACAAATAGCGATGACTTCCGTCGATTTTGACGAAAAACTGACCGTCATTTCTATCCCGTTTGAGATATTTCGATGTTTAGGCGGTCTTTTCACCCACTTTAAGCGCCAAATGTAATGCACACACGTTTAAGCGTCGAAACATGCCCAACGGCTCACAAATCGCGATGACTTCCTCGATTTTGACGAAAACTGACCGTCATTTCTATCCCGTTTGAGATATTTCGACGTTTAAGCGCTCTTTTCACTCCACTTTAAGCGCGAAATGTAATGCACACACGTTTCAGCGCCGAAACAAGCCCAACGGCTCGCAAATCGCGATGATTTCGTCGGATTTTGACGAAAAACTAACCGTCATTTCCATACCGTTTGAGGTATTTCGACGTTTAAACGCTCTTTTCACTCCACTTTACGCGCCAAATGTAATGCACACAGGTTTCAGCGTCGAAACAAGCCCAACGGCTCGCAAATCGCGATGATTTCCTCGATTTTGACGAAAACTGACCGTCATTTCCATACCGTTTGAGATATTTCGACGTTTAAGCGCTCTATTCACCCACTTTACGCGCCAAATGTAATGCACACACGTTTCAGCGTCGAAAAAAGCCCAACGGCTCGCAAATCGCGATGATTTCCTCGATTTTGACGAAAACTGACCGTCATTTCTATCCCGTTTGAGATATTTCGACGTTTAAGCGCTCTTTTTCACTCCACTTTACGCGCCAAATGTAATGCACACACGTTTCAGCGTCGAAACAAGCCCAACGGCTCGCAAATCGCGATGATTTCGTCGATTTTGACGAAAACTGACCGTCATTTCCATCCCGTTTGAGATATCCGTCATTTCTATCCCGTTTGAGATATTTCGATGTTTAGGCGCTCTTTTTCACACCACTTTAAGCGCCAAATGTAATGCACACACGTTTAAGCGTCGAAACATGCCCAACGGCTCGCAAATCGCGATGATTTCCTCGATTTTGACGAAAACTGACCGTCATTTCTATCCCGTTTGAGATATTTCGACGTTTAAGCGCTCTTTTCACTCCACTTTACGCGCCAAATGTAATGCACACACGTTTCAGCGTCGAAACAAATCCAACGGCTCGCAAATCGCGATGATTTCCTCGATTTTGACGAAAACTGACCGTCATTTCCATCCCGTTTGAGATATTTCGACGTTTAAGCGCTCTTTTCACACACCACTTTAAGCGCCAAATGTAATGCACACACGTTTCAGCGTCGAAACAAGCCCAACGGCTCGCAAATCGCGATGATTTCGTCGATTTTGACGAAAACTGACCGTCATTTCTATCCCGTTTGAGATATTTCGACGTTTAAGCGCTCTTTTCACTCCACTTTACGCGCCAAATGTAATGCACACACGTTTCAGCGTCGAAACAAGCCCAACGGCTCGCAAATCGCGATGATTTCGTCGATTTTGACGAAAACTGACCGTCATTTCCATACCGTTTGAGATATTTCGACGTTTAAGCGCTCTTTTCACTCCACTTTACGCGCCAAATGTAATGCACACACGTTTCAGCGTCGAAACAAGCCCAACGGCTCGCAAATCGCGATGATTTCGTCGATTTTGACGAAAACTAACCGTCATTTCCATCCCGTTTGATATAATTCGACGTTTAAGCGCTCTTTACACTCCACATTACGCGCCAAATGTAATGCACACACGTTTCAGCGTCGAAACAAGCCCAACGGCTCGCAAATCGCGATGATTTCCTCGATTTTGACGAAAACTGACCGTCATTTCTATCCCGTTTGAGATATTTCGACGTTTAAGCGCTCTTTTCTTTTACACTCCACTTTACGCGCCAAATGTAATGCACACACGTTTCAGCGTCGAAACAAGCCCAACGGCTCGCAAATCGCGATGATTTCCTCGATTTTGACGAAAACTGACCGTCATTTCTATCCCGTTTGATATATTTCGACGTTTAAGCGCTCTTTTCACTCCACATTACGCGCCAAATGTAATGCACACACGTTTCAGCGTCGAAACAAGCCCAACGGCTCGAAAATCGCGATGATTTCCTCGATTTTGACGAAAACTGACCGTCATTTCTATCCCGTTTGAGATATTTTCGACGTTTAAGCGCTCTTTTCACTCCACTTTACGCGCCAAATGTAATGCACACACGTTTCAGCGTCGAAACAAGCCCAACGGCTCGCAAATCGCGATGATTTCGTCGATTTTTTGACGAAAACTAACCGTCATTTCCATACCGTTTGATATATTTCGACGTTTAAGCGCTCTTTTCACCCACATTACGCGCCAAATGTAATGCACACACGTTTCAGCGTCGAAACAAGCCCAACAGCTCGAAAATCGCGATTTTTCCTCGATTTTGACGAAAACTGACCGTCATTTCTATCCCGTTTGAGATATTTCGACGTTTAAGCGCTCTCTTTTCACTCAGCTTTACGCGCCAAATGTAATGCACACGTTTTCAGCGTCGAAACAAGCCCAACGGCTCGCAAATCGCGATGATTTCGTCGATTTTGACGAAAACTGACCGTCATTTCTATCCCGTTTGAGATATTTCGACGTTTAAGCGCTCTTTTCACTCCACTTTACGCGCCAAATGTAATGCACACACGTTTCAGCGTCGAAACAAGCCCAACGGCTCGCAAATCGCGATGATTTCCTCGATTTTGACGAAAACTGACCGTCATTTCTATCCCGTTTGAGATATTTCCACTTTAAGCGTCAAATGTAATGCACACACGCTCCCTTTGGAACTTCAGGATAATCCCCTATCATTGTAATCTAGAGTCTACTATAGCTGTACTTAAACAATCGTAGTTATTCAATCCGATTGTAATTGTTCGAGATTAGTGACAACCCAAGGATTAGCCCAACGTAGCTGCGGTCAACGGGACGGGCGCTTCGTCTAACAAACGTGTAGAGTGATAGTATGACCCTCATTAAAGGAAATATACATAGAGGTACCTGACAGTAAAACATTCCAACGGTTCCGTCGGACAATGAATACCAGATGTTGAGGCACTTACACAGCACAAGTTCAGTTAGCCTGAGGACCCGCTATAAAACCTGGGGTTTTGGTAATTAGGATTTTTCAAACGGACAGGCAGTCTTTGTCCCAAATTGACCAATTGTCAGCGACGTCAATTTCCCTTACTTTCGGAACAAGGGCTATACTCGACGAATCCGATGATCTCGTGTCCTTAGACGCACCCCATCATAGTTTTCCTCGGTGGCATCATTGGGACGAAAAGTCATTCTTTCTTGCGATCTCATCGACGAAGAGAGTAGCGCCTTACGATCTGTTTGATTCAGATTGTGTGAGCAAGTATATCTATCATCCCGTTGACCGTGGATTCGTTATCGAACCTAAGACCAACGTCACTAGTATCGCAAGTGCCCAACCACCGCGGTTGATTGTCGAATCGGTAGTATTCATACTCGTATTACCAGGCCGTACCTTCGTTAGAACACAGCGATGGCCAATTCCAATGAAGATCTATCAACCGCCCACAACCCTATTCCTGACGCTTCTCCGACAGGCCAAAATATTCAATTCATCGCAATTAGAGGTACGTCGGCAATTCGAAGCGCATTATACTCTTCATGCTGTTCAACGCCTTCAACTATTAATAATTTGTTATAGGGGTCTCCAAGACAGATCAATTACTGTATTAAGATAGGTGTTGTTCCATTTGGAGGAATGCGGTTGACCTATTTTCGACTGCTGAACAGTTTCTGCGACACACCCGTCAAGAAATGGCAGGCAGCTTCACAGTAACAGATAGCATGAATGTTCAAATTTTCTACTTTACGCGTATTTAGGACAGATGTCGCACTTTTAGTCGAAAGTGATTCCACGCTGTGTCAGTGGAAGATAAATCCATTAAATTGCCGCTCTTAACGTTCAAAATACAGGAAGGATTTTTTAATATGGATAACGTGGCTAAAACATCTCAAGGCAAAATTTTTAATTGTTAATGAAAAGCTTCGTAATTCAAGCACATTTGTATAAACCATTTACTCGTCTTCTCTTATTTCATGTTCGTGTTAATCTCAAGATATAGAATCAGTATAAAAGAAAGAGTAACACTTATCTTGGAGCTGAGTGGAGCAAAGAAAGTTTAATCGAAGCATTGTGTCGAATAAAAGCTGAATAAAGCGGCAAACCTGAAACCTGAAGTGGTGCGATATTGGAATTCGAAAATTGGATATTAGAATTCTAGGAAGGTGACATCGAACTAGCAATACTCCGAAAATTCGATTCTAACCTGGGAGCAAGCAACCATAATCATTTTCTCTGTCTATGATTACATTGTCACGTCCCGCGCTGCGCACGCGCCGTAACGTAGACTAAAACTACCAATAGCGCGAGTGAGCGTTTCAATTTAAAATTTAAATAAATTTTAACAATTTGTATAGAAACCAAATTCGAGCCTCACAATCCCCACGAATTGACCCGTCACATGACGACCCCTCCACGGTAGACCTAAATGTAAATAAGCGTAGCGACATAACAGAAAGAGAGAGATCGTTCCTTAGTTCAGAGTAATTAATTCCTCAGTTTTGTGTGATTAGTTCCTCAGATCTTGGTGATTAATTCCTTGGTTCTTGGCGATCAGTTCCCCATTTCTTGGCAAGTAATTTCTTGTTCATAGCGATTAATTCTCAATTCCTTTAGCTCTTAATTTCTCAATTCCTTTGTTTTTTTAAATTCTTTAGTTCCTTAGTTTTTTCAGCTCTTAATGTCTTTAGCTCTTAGTTTTTGCTCTCAGCTTTTAAGTTCTTTATTCCTTTAATTCTTTAGCTTTTAGTTCTTTGTTTCATTAGTTCCCAATTCTTGTTAGTCTTGTTAATCGACGTGATTGTATTTGCCAATTTGTAAACTATCGAAAATCTATCAAAATTAAAATCTTGTAATTAATAAGAGTGAAAACGTATTGCGAATGATTCTAACTCCGAGTATTTGAAATTTCAACGACAATTCTGTCAATATCCAATTAGAATACAAATAAACATTTTTTTTTGAAGAGTATTTGTCTAATAATATAATAGGATTAAGCGAACATTTATTTTCACCAACTTTAATCCTCTCCCGTGCCAGTACTCCTGCGCGTAGCAGGTTAGCCGAAACGTGGAGTTTAATTGCCAATCGCATTTAATAACAGACAACACTACAATTTAATCTGAATTCAAAAATTAACGGCATCACAACCAAAACGAGTCAAACAAAACGTAACAGGGTAAATATTTTGGTGACAGCGGTGGGATGCGCTCCATGAAGGATTAAAGTTGGTTTAACGGTGAGATTAGCTCCACTGAGGATTAAGATTTTTTTGGTTATTGACAAGAATAAATAGAAACATGGCTACTTCATCAGAATCATCGGACAAGGACATGCTTTTGTCATTATTAGAAAAGTTAAAAGCATGGGACGTAAACTTTCGTACGCTGAACGACATGGACGAAAGAGTTCGCGAATTACAAGACGACATAAGTGTACTCAAGGCAAAGAAAGAAGTAGAGACACCTGTATCACAGCCGACAATCCAGCCAAGGACAGCATCGACGGATAGTGGTTCACAACCGAATAAAGTAAAAGACGCGATCGAGTCGGTACCAGTGTTCGACGGACATCGACCCTCGGTATTTCGATTTTCAAGAGCATGCGAGTGCGCACGAAACATGGTTCCTAGGCATCAAGAACCTCAGTTAATGAAATTATTAGTAAACAAGCATCGTGGACACGCGCTCCTCGCCGTAGAGGACAGTCAAATAAACAATTTGAACGATTTCGGGAATAAATTAATAGATCTGTTCGGTCCAGGAAAAACAGTTAACGAGTATAAAGGCGAATTAACAACAGTGTTTCCTACGTAACAACGAGTTCGCGAGAAAAAGAGGCAGATCGATGGCTGGCGAACGGGTGCGGCTCGACCTCGGGGGCCGATTTTTCCATCGGTTTCGTGGAAAAACTACGGTCACCGGGGCGCACCCATTCGGCAACCCTGACCTTTGCTCGCGTCGAGAACGAGAAATTACGCGAGAAAGCATGGAATTTCACGTGTCGCCTTCTATTTTAACGATCGGACTGCTTCGGCTTTCTCGTTTAGCGGGTTTCAGCCTCTTGTTTCGCTGGCGTTGGTAATTTTACGCCGCAACACGCGCATTCACCTTCACACGATCAGCTGTTTCTCGCTCTGTCGTGTAAAGCGCGTGCCACAGCAATTACGTTCGCGCTGAATGATCGCCGTTTTTCGATCGTCTAGATCTTTTGAACTGCCAATGCTGTAATATGATACGTAAGACTTTGAAATGTTTACTCGTATTGTTTTATCTATTACTCGTTTTTATAAATGTTCATCAAAGGCAACCGTTATTAAAATCTCGGTTTAACGAAGAAACGATTGTTGGAATGGGCAACGAATTGCTACGAAGCATACACGGAGGGGGCTGTTAGAGCGAAAGGTTTTATAACGAGCGAATCATACAGTGAACGAGTTTTATCGGTAAAATAAAGGTTTACGCGGAGTTAGGACTGTTCGACGTTTTCGATATTTTACATTTTTATTGTAAAATCGAAACTTTATATAAGAATATTGTTTGTGATTAATTTTCCAAGCTGCAAACAATTTAGAGATACAATGGCAGCTGCGGAGGTCGTTGAATTCATTAACAAACATTTCTCTTCATTTCATTCAACTGTTTTTCAGATCCTACCATCGTTCACATGTTATGCTCATACGTGTTGATAAGCATGCAACATGTAACATGGATTTCGTGCAGCAATTCGAGAACCCTACGAACGGATTAGTTACAACGGATGGTTACTTTTCTCGAGATTATGGTATTTACGTTATAATAAATGAAAAGGAAACTTTCCGTTCCGTTTATGATATTATATTATATATGTATTAAAGAAGTCAACAAATTATTTAAATGGTTAATTATATTTTGCCGTAATGACTTTGATTAACGATTTCACATATTGTTTATAGAATAGATCAAATTAAAAGTATATAAAAATATAGGTAAAATTAAAAGTATTAAAAATGACTAAAGATAATAAAACGGCTTGAACGTGAAATTATAAATTCATAACGCATTTCAATATTTTTTTTCAGTGTGATATCGTTCGATTATCACTTTATTTAGTCATAACTGATAGTGTAGCTGGTTCATTAATTTTAATACCACCAAATTGATGTATCTTATTATTCACTGTACTTTATAGAAGCAGAAAATCTAGCGTAATTAATTGGGAACAATTCCAAGTAAACAACAACTGATAATAGCAACAAAAAAAAAAAAAAAAAAACGAGTCTCCGAGGACAAAAAGAAAAAGAAAATATTATAAAATTCTAAACGAAGAAAAAAATATTTCTCTGAAAAAATTAACCACCATCGAAAAACCTACCAGCGGATTTTGTGCCATAGAGAATTTCTTTAGAGTTTCAAAATTAAATTTTCTTCGCTTTCCATCGTCTCGTTCAACGAACACAGGCGAAACTACCGCTTAATTAGTGTTTCCCTTCTATTTGTTAAATCCATATTTTATATATTCGCACGGAGGTGCAAAACCGTTGAAAACGCATAAACGATTCTCGAAACCAAATTGCATGATAATCTAATAATCGTTTATTATAAAACGAATAGTCTGTAATTTTTATCGAAACTTTTCCCGTTTATGAAACATCTGTATATTTTGTAATGCTATCTTTCCCATCATATTTTTAGGTGCATTATATTTCACTATCGATAAAAAAAAAGATCGCGAAAATCTTCGCATCTCGCAATGTTCTAACATCTTCAGAATTTCCGATCGCGTTAATATCCATAAAAATTTCCGTTAATATGTTTCAATTATTTCATATATATCGTAAGAATCTAAGATTCGTTCAAACAAGTTGGGACATCCCATTCTGCGTCCATATTTCAGAAACGATACGTATGGATTAGACAATGATGCGTAACTAGCGAGCCTTTACGGGTCACGCGTAAGTTCAACGTGCCTAGAGAAAAACTTGTCTATAAAAATAGTGGAAATGCCGCGCCGGAACGATTGAGCTTCGATGCTGGACCAATTCGTGGCGCGATCCATCGATAAACGAGCCCCTCGAAAGCCAAGTTGATTAATCCCACCTTTTATAAAGTTATTAAATTCGCATTGTACGGGTATAGAAATTAGATAACGCAAATGGAAATGCTTATTTTCATAAATTTAACATGAAGGAATAGCGTAAAAAATAAAATAAGATAGAAACGAATATCCAACATCTATTTTAAGAAAACTGCATATATTTCAAAACAAAGATACCTTCTACCTTGAAATAACTTTACGCTGTTCCTGTGATTTCTTTAAACGTGAAAGTGACACAAGCAAAATGATCATTTCCTATAACAGTTATGACTTGGTCGTATAAGAAGTTAAACGGCGCGAGCTTTTGAACTTTTTTCGATATATAGATAATATCGAGCGCGATTTGAAACAGAGCCACTAAAAGTTGCAATAAATTACGTTCACTCGTCCGATCATTCGTTAGACGTAGTACACCAGAAGAGGAAAAGGTCGCGTGACGGAGTTTACTTCGTGTTTTATCGCGCATTTCCATTTACACACAGATCGCTTAATAATCGCAACGCTCACGCTAATGAGTGCTCGCAATGCCAAGGGATGCGTGCGACCTGTTTGCAGATTACGAACCGTGAATGAGCCATCGAATGTCTACATCATTTACTACGTAACAGCGTGATTCAATTTTCGAAAAATCGAGCTTTCAAGCAACTCATGCTGGAACGAGAATATTCGAAGCAGAAAATTATCAAGTACCTCGTTTTCTTCCTCTACGGTTTAGTTAGTACGACAGGCGTATTTCGACAAATTATTAACTAATTAATTGATAAATAAGGAAAGTCGAGTTTTCGGAAAACTTTTGTTTGAATTGAAAAGTTCCAAGAAACGAATGGTTAATCAAATCGTGTTTTTCCTTTACGCTTCACTTGCAGCGACGAAAAATACGTTTTAACGATACGTCTAGCTAAACGACAGATGCATGTATTTTCGGCAGAATTGCCCTTCAGTTTTTAGCGTATTATTACGTTTTCTTTAAAAAATAAAAAAAAGCGAAATACGTTTCCACACTGTAAGTCATAGGATTTTATTTTCATACGAACACTCGCTCTTTTTTTTATCGACTATACATAATCCCATGGAGATATCAGACCACATAACATTTCTAGCAGCGTTGAACGAAAGAAAAAAATGTAACCAAGAGAAACGCACCCTAAGGTCATCTAACAAAGCGACAAGCCTGGTCACGGTGAGAAGCTGTATCTCAGTCTTGTGCCGGTAGTTACGCCGATAGTCATATCTTATACACACTGTGTAATGCACACTACGTGTTGTACACGATTTCACCTCGCAATAATTCCGTAGCAGGAACAGGTCGTAAAAACACGCCTTGCTCTCTCTCACTCAGCGAATATAATACGTTTGATGAACTTCCACTAACATCACGAGATATGTATTACAATATGTATATATACACACACACACACACGTATATGTATTATACATGGCTTACAATCACTTAACTGATCTTGAGATTTTAAGATTTACGCGTAAGAGGTTGGCCCAACGTGGTCAACCAGCGACAAGGCGAATAACTATTGGATTTATTAACTGGATGTTTGGTGGATAGTCGTAGACGACGATATAAGAGAACCGGGAGGCCCTGCGAACTCATGGACAACTCGGATGTTCACGTCGAGACGGTCCAATCGAATCTGGGCCAGCAGTAGCGCGCCGATGAAAATAGCACAGTGCGCAGACAGCTCTGCCCTCCTCATGCAGACGCCCCACTCTTTAACTCGTCGAGCGCGCTCTATTCGCCACCGTCGCGACCGTGATGCTTCAAGCTGACCGACCAATCACGATGCTGCATTTCTCCGTGACGTCATTCCCCGGAGAAGTGATTGTTCGGAACGAAGCGCGAACGTGAACAATACCAACTACCTGTATTGTCAGCTTCGCTCGATATTATTATCGTTATTGTTAGAAGATGTAAATACGCACAAACTGCGCGCAATACGCGAAAGTATATCGAGTATTAGAAGTATAATGTAATATCGGGAATATAATATTATAATTATTCTCGATCATTAATGATGATGATGATTTATTTACAATAAATCGATTGTACAGATGTTGATTAAACAGAAGAACGGTCGTTGTTTAAAGTGAACTAATCACAATAACAATGAATACACTAAATATGTTACAGAAAGTCGACCCGACTTTACGATATCTCTCAATGAATTCGTTAGACTATGCGACTTTAATTTTAATCGTCAGACCTCTCGATGTATAACGTTTGACTCTTTAGTAGGGACAGATTGCCCTTCGATCATTTCTTTGTCTTCTCTGGGAGACGGCCCCCACTACGCTCTGGTCACGCCACTGTTCGCGCCCCCATGATCACGTATGCCACCTTCTTTATGTGTATGACGTAACAGACCGAAATCGACGTTTCCAGGAACTCGCTGCTTGGTGACAACTATGCGCTCGTCGATACATTGTATATCTTCCGTCGTGCAGATAAGATGATCCGTCTGCGACAACTCAGGACCGCAAGCGACGGTTGGAAATATGGCCTATAGTAAGCCTCGTGGCGTAACAATATCAGAGCGATTAAAATTATACATATACATATATCGAAACTAATAACAATACAATTTGATTGCTCAAACCATTTGAAAAATATTAATCAAACGTGCAACCTTTGTTCAAACGAAATACTTATTTATCGATAAGTTATATGTCATTATATATTTAAATTTGTCATTCTGCTTCTACTTATTTTGAAATTTAATGTATTTCTGAAAAATCGAGATCTCCTTAAGTATTTCAAATATTTACTGTCAGTATTTAATCATGTTTAGCCTCGGTATTTAAATTCTATTTCACAAGTTTTTCCTACAAAATTTTTTGATCAATGTTCAACGACAAGGAACGATTCTCCATTTAATTCCACTAAACGTTACAATTTACATATAGTAGATTAATTGATTAATTAAGAATCTGCATTTCGACCGATGAAATGAACTAATGGATGGCAAGTCAGAACGGAGAGTAAAAAATTTCAAAACAGAGAATCAATAGAATAATTCGACTTTCCGCTTTAAAGGTTATTTTGTATTTAATATTCTGGTAGAGATGGACGAATCCTTATCTTCTCGCTACCGTTTGTTCCACACTTTCCACTACGTGCACCGTAATTCCATTTCGCTGCCAAAGACCACAAGCGGCAGTTCACGATTATGCACAGACATAATTGTGTACTAAGCCCCGCGAACCGGATTTGTTTGCCAGATTCATCGATATCTAGAGCTTAGTTGCTTGCGATGCGATTCGAAAGGACAATTTGAAATTCGAACGTATTAATTTATATGTGTGTGTGTTTTTTGCATAAATATCTCGCAATATTTTTTTTTTTTTTTTAGGTTTTGATCACCCTTAGCTGTCGTAATTTATTGGTGGCTAAAGAAAGTACAATTTTTAGTTTGCAATGTAAATGCACATATATATACGCAATCATCAAGATATTTGTATAATCTACGGTGTGAAATAATTCGCAGTGATTCAGGTGTTTACGACTACCGTCTATATTAATAGTGAAAAATTTCCTTGTTTGTAGGGATTTAGAAATTGGGAAATTAATCGTTCGAAACGAAACAGGAAATTCAATAATTGATATATCATTCATCGCAGCTATACCGTTCTTACGTAGCGTGACTATCCTACCATAAACCATAGTCCATCAGTCAGGGTGGTCGCTATTTTTGCAATATATTTACTCGGACCCGTAATAATCCTAAGGATCCGTTCTAAAGTTGAAGCTCTTACTTTTCTGCAAGGCCCTGAATTGCTATAAATATTTCTCAACTCGAAACGTTCTCAGGTTACGTACCGAAGAAGTTAATGCTCATTATGGTAAAACATGGTAAAACCCATGGTACATGTACAATATTATATTCTCTTCCAAAATGTTATAGTAAAAATGAATTTATTTTATTTCGATATAGGCGATGTAGCATACTACTATGGTAATGTCGCAAAAATAACGTTTTTGACGAATTTAATAGTTTTAGTGCAGAGGGTTTTAAGAATTCGTGTCAGATTGTGTCATGCAGCACGATAGCGCTTCGTTCATTTATTTCCGAGAAATAACGATCGACGCGATCGCACAGCTCTTTTTTTCGTCTATGCAGGTGTATAAGATATTTACGATTATTTGGAAAAAGAAGTAATTACGAGAGGAAACTCTGATATGACACGCGACGAGCTACATTCGGAACCGAGCGCGTCGCAAATTGACGATCGTGTTGAAACATTACGCACAGTTCACAACAGTATGTAAACCGCGCGGTCGCGCTGCGTGGTGCTAAAACGGTTAAAGTCGTTCAGCTTGGAGGCAGATAAAACACAATCTCAATAGACGGATCATTGTTTAACGATTTAAACTCCGAATGTCTACATTCGAGATAATATCAATACCTTTCTTGATAGAGTCGTTTCATTTTATAGCAAGATAAGCACGTTTATTTATAATTTATAATTAATATAATTAATATAATTACAACACAGCGTCTCGATTGCAAAATGTACGTACTATGTTTGTAAATAGGAAAGATAACCAAAGATAACCACTTGCAAAGATAACCAAAAAGAAGTGTGCAACGCACCACAGATACATAACTGAAGAGTACTGGGATAATATGTGGTTTTCTATTGTAGTGACATAAGCGATCTGTTCATTTTACTTGTCAAATATTATAGAACAAACAGAGACCATATTTGCATCATTGGTCGACGATCGTTCTACAGGGAAACGTTCGAAAGATGAGCTTGGGCTCGAGGTGACGGTCTGTCGCCGAACGCTTTGTCTAACAAAGGTATGGAGTAATTCTATAGCTCTCCTTAAAAGAAACATTTGTGGCGGCACGCGACTGTAAATATTCCAACGGTTTCTGTCCCGTGGCTCGCCACACGCAGACCCTATCCTTCGAGTAAGATGATTGTCAGATGTCGATGCGTCTCCGCAGTAGTACATTTTCAGCTAGCCTGAGGGCCCGTTATAAATCTTAAGATTTAGTTGACTAAAGTCCTTCAGACAGACAAACAATCCTTGTCCCAACTACGGGAAGATAGGGGAGACCTATTTTTCAACGAGCGGCGTCTCCCACTAGCAACTTTCCCTCGAGAGCGGCTAGCATCTTTTTCTAACCACCGATATGGAGATTGACCAATTAGCGGCAACGTCAATTTCCTTTACTTTATGAACGAAGGCTTTTCTCGGCGAATCCGAGGATCCCGCCCCATTAGACACACCGCATATAGTTTTCCTCTGTGACATCATCGACAAGGAAATTCATTCCTTCTTACGACCCCATCGACCAATAGAGTAACACCTTACGATCAGTGAATATTACACGTCCGAATTAGATTTTGTGAGCACGTTCATCTATCATCCCGACGACCGCGGATTCGTTATTGAACATAAGATCACTGCCATTAGTTTCTCGTTTATCTAATTACCACGGTTATTGTCCAGTTCTATGATAATCGTTATTGCACTAGTCAATGTTATCTCTATTGCATAACGACAAGGTGTAATCCAAACAAAGGTTCGTTTCACGCCCCTAACCCTAATTCTAATGTAAACCCGACAGATATATTAGATATAATATTGGTTGCATGGAAAGTTCGTTCCGACTTTTTAAGGAATTTAATAAAATAATAATTTTTACTCCATAACGAAATTTTAATTGATAACGAAGGAGGATAAATATAGGAATTTTATTTTCTACGATTTTCTATAGCAGGGAATTTTCTATGTCGCGAAAAGAAGTTGCCGGAAAGAGTTTCGGACTAATTCATAATCCAGAGAAGACAACGTACCAAAATAAAAACTTTCGTATTTATACAAGTAAGAAAACTGAACTATATATAAAATTCCATCTATTCGATACGAGAGGTTATGGGAATTTCGTATGTATTGAATTTAAAGAGCAGTCTTCCATAAAATACATGAAATACAACGTGTTTTTCACCACTCCAATAATTGTTAATCACCAAACAACGAATCGGATATCAGCGAAGAGCCAAGTTTAAACTCCGCAAATCAAATTCGTTCCAACTATTTCTCTTCGCCATAAAAACGAAAACAAGGGACGACCAAAGGGAAACAAAGGAGCAAATAGAAAAAGAGGAGGAGAAAAGAAACAAGAAAAGAAACCCTTCAATCCAACAAGTCGTGTCGCGTATCTCTTTGAAGAAAACTTGCAAAGGTTCGGTTTAACGTCTTAGGTACGATTGGATTTTGTGCGGGGATGTTCCTTCGTAGGGCAGGGTTTGACGCGAATTACGCGAAAACGATACAGCACAGCAATACGTGACGGATAATGCTGTTCTCTACGCAAGCACATTGGATAATTAAATGTTCATTTTTCATAAAGGTACGATACATATACGTGAAATATAATAATTTACTTTAATAATTAATAATACAATTGAGTGTGATATATTTTAAAGCAGTGCAAAGCACATACACCCACGTCACAATTTTCACATTCAAGCGAGCTAGTGCTTTTCAAATTGTTCTTCGTTTTCTATCCTCTAGCGACATTTTTAGGTTAAAAATTGTAAAATATTGTAAGGATGCTGATCGGAATGTTAAAAAGAGCATTTAATAATGATATATTTATTTTAACGGAAAGCAATAATTGATATCTGACACTTGTGTATCAAAAATAGACCATATATTTTGCCTGTATATATTGTTAACACTGTTATAAAATACTGCGAGGACAAGAAAAGTGTGAAACAAGGCAAACGAAAACGTGCGTTTAGCTTACACGGTGATCGAGTACCTCCTCAAGGTCGGTGCTGCTGATATTTAAAGGGGGTCCTCTCCAAGGTCGGTGCTGCTGAAATATAAAAGGGGTCCTCTCCAAGGTCGGTGCTGCTGGTATATAAAGGGGGTCCGATTCCCGGCGGAGCCAGCATCATCCGACCTAGACACGTAAACTAGGCAGATCAGTATAGTCGAACATTAACATTCGAAATTTTTTCGAAAACTTGTAAAACATGGAGATTTTACAAAAGACAAACGATCGGTTCCGAGAAGGAGTTCCCGTCCGGGTGGTTCGAGTCGAATCACTTACCACCATGTGGGTCCGTTTGGCTGGATGGCCGAAGATAACCCAAACACTCAATTTGGAGATGATGGAACATCCCATGGAGTACTTGCCGAAGGCGAAAAGTTTAAGAACAGGGATGCTAGTCGCCGTGCTAGTAGATTTTAAGGAAGCTAGCGCTTGGGAAAGAGCCATCCTTTACAAAGGACCATGACTGGCTACATCGTCTTTCTAATAGATTGGGGGTTAGAAAGCGAGCAATGTCTCGATTCAATACGGCTACTTCCCCGTAATTTGGCAAAAATGGCACCGTGGGCTAGAAAAATCGTCCTGCCAGGTGTACGAGAACAACCGATCCAAGGGAAGAGACATCGAGTGGCCCAATTCACCATGTTGAGACGGACAGGGAGCCTAGTCAACATCGATCCTTCTCCAGGAGAAGCAATAACTGCAAGGTTGCTGCTGGACGGAGACAAAACAGGGATCCGGAAACCCGCACCCCAGATTGCCGACAGCATATACGAAGCCTCCCGGAACAAGGGCTTCTAGTATGGTTCTTGGTGTCGGGTACTTTCCTGAGATATAGAATCATATACAGCACCCGGCATCCCCAGAGCCATCAGAGTTGGGATACGTCCAACCAGCGCACATGGTACCGGGTACCTATGTTACCTCGATTAGTTAGGCCTGCAGGGGCTTTCACTCGTCTCAGGTGAAACAGGGCCTTTCAAAGCCCTTCCGTCTTCCGGGACGGTATCCGGAGCAGGTGGGACGCTGCTCACCCGCCGAAGGCCATTCGGAGGAACCATGTCCCCTTAAATCGGCCCTCTTGCCAGCATTTGGCCACAACCACTGCCACCACGAGTCCATACCCATAATTGGCCGAGCAGAGGGCTCTCGCTACACCCTCTGGGCTAAGGCTCGACCGCCCGTGGTACCATTCTTAGTCAATGGTGGGACTGTTCTTTGTGGATGTACCGCCACGTGTCTGCTGCACGGCTATCCTGCTAACCGTCCTCGACAGACCCAGATGGGACTCACGTAAGCGGGAGTTGAGGAAATGTACCTCGGCGGCTCTCCGACGGTCCCACCCTTCGCTTCAGGATCGTGGGTGCGCTACTACCCAAGGCTCCGTGGGGAAGACTTAGTCTTACACCACGGCATACCTTCCTTGCGGTGTACATAGAGGACTCACGTAAGCGGGACGCTGTCCCGACGGTCCTCCCTGGCTGCGGGAACGTGGGTTTGCCAGCCCCCATAGACTCGCCAGAGCGAATCCTGCGGAACCCGGAACAAGGGCAGATCGCCGCGGCCAGCGCGGTCCGACCTCCCACGATAACCCACCCACCCGGCCAGAACAGTGGAATAAACGACGCAGAGGCAGCCGCCCTCAACGCGATTTTACACCCAAATAAGCGAGGGTACGAGCGCAATTTGGCGCCCAAATAAACGAAATTCGAGCGCAAATAGCCGAATTAAGAATTAATGAACACCGGCGATCACGATCACAAACACGTTCGGGTACACAATTCCGCCCCTGTTCGCGCCCCCGCGATCAGCCGCAGCAAAACGGACTGTGCTACTATCACGCACAGTTCCGAGAAAACGCGAGAAAGTGCACGTTCCCTTGCTCGTGTAATTCCGGGAAACGGGACCAGCCGTCCGTAAAGCGGCAAACGACGACGGTTTGGCATCTCGCCGCATATTCGTAACAGACAAGAACTCACGGATTTCCTATCTCATCGACACCGGCGCCGACGTTTGCGTATACCCGCGCAACAAGCTACACGGACCCGTGATCAGAAGCGAGTACGAGCTGTTCGCGGCCAATGGCACGCGAATCACAACATACGGCACCGTCGCGATGAACCTCAACCTGTCCCTACGCAGAGCATTCAAGTGGGACTTCACCGTAGCTGACGTCAAAACACCCATCATCGGCATGG
>JACSOB010000404.1:0-17485 GCA_019677175.1 Bombus sylvicola | reverse complement strand
GTGTGTGCATTACACTTGGCGCGTAAAGTGCAGTGAAAAAGAGCGCTTAAACGTCGAAATATCTCAAACGGGATGGAAATGACGGTCAATTTTCGTCAAAATCGACGAAATCATCGCGATTTGCGAGCCGTTGGGCTTGTTTCGACGCTGAAACGTGTGTGCATTACATTTGGCGCGTAAAGTGCAGTGAAAAGAGCGCTTAAACGTCGAAATATCTCAAACGGGATGGAAATTTTCGTCAAAATCGACGAAATCATCGCGATTTGCGAGCCGTTGGGCTTGTTTCGACGCTGAAACGTGTGTGCATTACATTTGGCGCGTAAAGTGCAGTGAAAAGAGCGCTTAAACGTCGAAATATCTCAAACGGGATGGAAATGACGGTCAATTTTCGTCAAAATCGACGAAATCATCGCGATTTGCGAGCCGTTGGGCTTGTTTCGACGCTGAAACGTGTGTTGTGCATTACATTTGGCGCGTAAAGTGCAGTGAAAAGAGCGCTTAAACGTCGAAATATCTCAAACGGGATGGAAATGACGGTCAATTTTCGTCAAAATCGACGAAATCATCGCGATTTGCGAGCCGTTGGGCTTGTTTCGACGCTGAAACGTGTGTGCATTACATTTGGCGCGTAAAGTGCAGTGAAAAGAGCGCTTAAACGTCGAAATATCTCAAACGGGATGGAAATGACGGTCAATTTTCGTCAAAATCGACGAAATCATCGCGTTTTGCGAGCCGTTGGGCTTGTTTCGACGCTGAAACGTGTGTGCATTACATTTGGCGCGTAAAGTGCAGTGAAAAGAGCGCTTAAACGTCGAAATATCTCAAACGGGATGGAAATGACGGTCAATTTTCGTCAAAATCGACGAAATCATCGCGATTTGCGAGCCGTTGGGCTTGTTTCGACGCTGAAACGTGTGTGCATTACATTTGGCGCGTAAAGTGCAGTGAAAAGAGCGCTTAAACGTCGAAATATCTCAAACGGGATGGAAATGACGGTCAATTTTCGTCAAAATCGACGAAATCATCGCGATTTGCGAGCCGTTGGGCTTGTTTCGACGCTGAAACGTGTGTGCATTACATTTGGCGCGTAAAGTGCAGTGAAAAGAGCGCTTAAACGTCGAAATATCTCAAACGGGATGGAAATGACGGTCAATTTTCGTCAAAATCGACGAAATCATCGCGATTTGCGAGCCGTTGGGCTTGTTTCGACGCTGAAACGTGTGTGCATTACATTTGGCGCGTAAAGTGCAGTGAAAAGAGCGCTTAAACGTCGAAATATCTCAAACGGGATGGAAATGACGGTCAATTTTCGTCAAAATCGACGAAATCATCGCGATTTGCGAGCCGTTGGGCTTGTTTCGACGCTGAAACGTGTGTGCATTACATTTGGCGCGTAAAGTGCAGTGAAAAGAGCGCTTAAACGTCGAAATATCTCAAACGGGATGGAAATGACGGTCAATTTTCGTCAAAATCGACGAAATCATCGCGATTTGCGAGCCGTTGGGCTTGTTTCGACGCTGAAACGTGTGTGCATTACATTTGGCGCGTAAAGTGCAGTGAAAAGAGCGCTTAAACGTCGAAATATCTCAAACGGGATGGAAATGACGGTCAATTTTCGTCAAAATCGACGAAATCATCGCGATTTGCGAGCCGTTGGGCTTGTTTCGACGCTGAAACGTGTGTGCATTACATTTGGCGCGTAAAGTGCAGTGAAAAGAGCGCTTAAACGTCGAAATATCTCAAACGGGATGGAAATGACGGTCAATTTTCGTCAAAATCGACGAAATCATCGCGATTTGCGAGCCGTTGGGCTTGTTTCGACGCTGAAACGTGTGTGCATTACATTTGGCGCGTAAAGTGCAGTGAAAAGAGCGCTTAAACGTCGAAATATCTCAAACGGGATGGAAATGACGGTCAATTTTCGTCAAAATCGACGAAATCATCGCGATTTGCGAGCCGTTGGGCTTGTTTCGACGCTGAAACGTGTGTGCATTACATTTGGCGCGTAAAGTGCAGTGAAAAGAGCGCTTAAACGTCGAAATATCTCAAACGGGATGGAAATGACGGTCAATTTTCGTCAAAATCGACGAAATCATCGCGATTTGCGAGCCGTTGGGCTTGTTTCGACGCTGAAACGTGTGCATTTACATTTGGCGCGTAAAGTGCAAAAAAGAGCGCTTAAACGTCGAAATATCTCAAACGGGATGGAAATGACGGTCAATTTTCGTCAAAATCGACGAAATCATCGCGATTTGCGAGCCGTTGGGCTTGTTTCGACGCTGAAACGTGTGTGCATTACATTTGGCGCGTAAAGTGCAGTGAAAAGAGCGCTTAAACGTCGAAATATCTCAAACGGGATGGAAATGACGGTCAATTTTCGTCAAAATCGACGAAATCATCGCGATTTGCGAGCCGTTGGGCTTGTTTCGACGCTGAAACGTGTGTGCATTACATTTGGCGCGTAAAGTGCAGTGAAAAAAGAGCGCTTAAACGTCGAAATATCTCAAACGGGATGGAAATGACGGTCAATTTTCGTCAAAATCGACGAAATCATCGCGATTTGCGAGCCGTTGGGCTTGTTTCGACGCTGAAACGTGTGTTGCATTACATTTGGCGCGTAAAGTGCAGTGAAAAGAGCGCTTAAACGTCGAAATATCTCAAACGGGATGGAAATGACGGTCAATTTTCGTCAAAATCGACGAAATCATCGCGATTTGCGAGCCGTTGGGCTTGTTTCGACGCTGAAACGTGTGTGCATTACATTTGGCGCGTAAAGTGCAGTGAAAAGAGCGCTTAAACGTCGAAATATCTCAAACGGGATGGAAATGACGGTCAATTTTCGTCAAAATCGACGAAATCATCGCGATTTGCGAGCCGTTGGGCTTGTTTCGACGCTGAAACGTGTGTGCATTACATTTGGCGCGTAAAGTGCAGTGAAAAGAGCGCTTAAACGTCGAAATATCTCAAACGGGATGAAAATGACGGTCAATTTTCGTCAAAATCGACGAAATCATCGCGATTTGCGAGCCGTTGGGCTTGTTTCGACGCTGAAACGTGTGTGCATTACATTTGGCGCGTAAAGTGCAGTGAAAAGAGCGCTTAAACGTCGAAATATCTCAAACGGGATGGAAATGACGGTCAATTTTCGTCAAAATCGACGAAATCATCGCGATTTGCGAGCCGTTGGGCTTGTTTCGACGCTGAAACGTGTGTGCATTACATTTGGCGCGTAAAGTGCAGTGAAAAGAGCGCTTAAACGTCGAAATATCTCAAACGGGATGGAAATGACGGTCAATTTTCGTCAAAATCGACGAAATCATCGCGATTTGCGAGCCGTTGGGCTTGTTTCGACGCTGAAACGTGTGTGCATTACATTTGGCGCGTAAAGTGCAGTGAAAAGAGCGCTTAAACGTCGAAATATCTCAAACGGGATGGAAATGACGGTCAATTTTCGTCAAAATCGACGAAATCATCGCGATTTGCGAGCCGTTGGGCTTGTTTCGACGCTGAAACGTGTGTGCATTACATTTGGCGCGTAAAGTGCAGTGAAAAGAGCGCTTAAACGTCGAAATATCTCAAACGGGATGGAAATGACGGTCAATTTTCGTCAAAATCGACGAAATCATCGCGATTTGCGAGCCGTTGGGCTTGTTTCGACGCTGAAACGTGTGTGCATTACATTTGGCGCGTAAAGTGCAGTGAAAAGAGCGCTTAAACGTCGAAATATCTCAAACGGGATGGAAATGACGGTCAATTTTCGTCAAAATCGACGAAATCATCGCGATTTGCGAGCCGTTGGGCTTGTTTCGACGCTGAAACGTGTGTGCATTACATTTGGCGCGTAAAGTGCAATGAAAAGAGCGCTTAAACGTCGAAATATCTCAAACGGGATGGAAATGACGGTCAATTTTCGTCAAAATCGACGAAATCATCGCGATTTGCGAGCCGTTGGGCTTGTTTCGACGCTGAAACGTGTGTGCATTACATTTGGCGCGTAAAGTGCAGTGAAAAGAGCGCTTAAACGTCGAAATATCTCAAACGGGATGGAAATGACGGTCAATTTTCGTCAAAATCGACGAAATCATCGCGATTTGCGAGCCGTTGGGCTTGTTTCGACGCTGAAACGTGTGTGCATTACATTTGGCGCGTAAAGTGGAGTGAAAAGAGCGCTTAAACGTCGAAATATCTCAAACGGGATGGAAATGACGGTCAATTTTCGTCAAAATCGACGAAATCATCGCGATTTGCGAGCCGTTGGGCTTGTTTCGACGCTGAAACGTGTGTGCATTACATTTGGCGCGTAAAGTGCAGTGAAAAGAGCGCTTAAACGTCGAAATATCTCAAACGGGATGGAAATGACGGTCAATTTTCGTCAAAATCGACGAAATCATCGCGATTTGCGAGCCGTTGGGCTTGTTTCGACGCTGAAACGTGTGTGCATTACATTTGGCGCGTAAAGTGCAGTGAAAAGAGCGCTTAAACGTCGAAATATCTCAAACGGGATGGAAATGACGGTCAATTTTCGTCAAAATCGACGAAATCATCGCGATTTGCGAGCCGTTGGGCTTGTTTCGACGCTGAAACGTGTGTGCATTACATTTGGCGCGTAAAGTGCAGTGAAAAGAGCGCTTAAACGTCGAAATATCTCAAACGGGATGGAAATGACGGTCAATTTTCGTCAAAATCGACGAAATCATCGCGATTTGCGAGCCGTTGGGCTTGTTTCGACGCTGAAACGTGTGTGCATTACATTTGGCGCGTAAAGTGCAGTGAAAAGAGCGCTTAAACGTCGAAATATCTCAAACGGGATGGAAATGACGGTCAATTTTCGTCAAAATCGACGGAATCATCGCGATTTGCGAGCCGTTGGGCTTGTTTCGACGCTGAAACGTGTGTGCATTACATTTGGCGCGTAAAGTGCAGTGAAAAGAGCGCTTAAACGTCGAAATATCTCAAACGGGATGGAAATGACGGTCAATTTTCGTCAAAATCGACGAAATCATCGCGATTTGCGAGCCGTTGGGCTTGTTTCGACGCTGAAACGTGTGTGCATTACATTTGGCGCGTAAAGTGCAGTGAAAAGAGCGCTTAAACGTCGAAATATCTCAAACGGGATAGAAATGACGGTCAATTTTCGTCAAAATCGACGAAATCATCGCGATTTGCGAGCCGTTGGGCTTGTTTCGACGCTGAAACGTGTGTGCATTACATTTGGCGCGTAAAGTGCAATGAAAAGAGCGCTTAAACGTCGAAATATCTCAAACGGGATGGAAATGACGGTCAATTTTCGTCAAAATCGACGAAATCATCGCGATTTGCGAGCCGTTGGGCTTGTTTCGACGCTGAAACGTGTGTGCATTACATTTGGCGCGTAAAGTGCAGTGAAAAGAGCGCTTAAACGTCGAAATATCTCAAACGGGATGGAAATGACGGTCAATTTTCGTCAAAATCGACGAAATCATCGCGATTTGCGAGCCGTTGGGCTTGTTTCGACGCTGAAACGTGTGTGCATTACATTTGGCGCGTAAAGTGCAGTGAAAAGAGCGCTTAAACGTCGAAATATCTCAAACGGATGGAAATGACGGTCAATTTTCGTCAAAATCGACGAAATCATCGCGATTTGCGAGCCGTTGGGCTTGTTTCGACGCTGAAACGTGTGTGCATTACATTTGGCGCGTAAAAAGTGCAGTGAAAAGAGCGCTTAAACGTCGAAATATCTCAAACGGGATGGAAATGACGGTCAATTTTCGTCAAAATCGACGAAATCATCGCGATTTGCGAGCCGTTGGGCTTGTTTCGACGCTGAAACGTGTGTGCATTACATTTGGCGCGTAAAGTGCAGTGAAAAGAGCGCTTAAACGTCGAAATATCTCAAACGGGATGGAAATGACGGTCAATTTTCGTCAAAATCGACGAAATCATCGCGATTTGCGAGCCGTTGGGCTTGTTTCGACGCTGAAACGTGTGTGTGCATTACATTTGGCGCGTAAAGTGCAGTGAAAAGAGCGCTTAAACGTCGAAATATCTCAAACGGGATGGAAATGACGGTCAATTTTCGTCAAAATCGACGAAATCATCGCGATTTGCGAGCCGTTGGGCTTGTTTCGACGCTGAAACGTGTGTGCATTACATTTGGCGCGTAAAGTGCAGTGAAAAGAGCGCTTAAACGTCGAAATATCTCAAACGGGATGGAAATGACGGTCAGTTTTCGTCAAAATCGACGAAATCATCGCGATTTGCGAGCCGTTGGGCTTGTTTCGACGCTGAAACGTGTGTGCATTACATTTGGCGCGTAAAGTGCAATGAAAAGAGCGCTTAAACGTCGAAATATCTCAAACGGGATGGAAATGACGGTCAATTTTCGTCAAAATCGACGAAATCATCGCGATTTGCGAGCCGTTGGGCTTGTTTCGACGCTGAAACGTGTGTGCATTACATTTGGCGCGTAAAGTGCAGTGAAAAGAGCGCTTAAACGTCGAAATATCTCAAACGGGATGGAAATGACGGTCAATTTTCGTCAAAATCGACGAAATCATCGCGATTTGCGAGCCGTTGGGCTTGTTTCGACGCTGAAACGTGTGTGCATTACATTTGGCGCGTAAAGTGCAGTGAAAAGAGCGCTTAAACGTCGAAATATCTCAAACGGGATGGAAATGACGGTCAATTTTCGTCAAAATCGACGAAATCATCGCGATTTGCGAGCCGTTGGGCTTGTTTCGACGCTGAAACGTGTGTGCATTACATTTGGCGCGTAAAGTGCAGTGAAAAGAGCGCTTAAACGTCGAAATATCTCAAACGGGATGAAATGACGGTCAATTTTCGTCAAAATCGACGAAATCATCGCGATTTGCGAGCCGTTGGGCTTGTTTCGACGCTGAAACGTGTGTGCATTACATTTGGCGCGTAAAGTGCAGTGAAAAGAGCGCTTAAACGTCGAAATATCTCAAACGGGATGGAAATGACGGTCAATTTTCGTCAAAATCGACGAAATCATCGCGATTTGCGAGCCGTTGGGCTTGTTTCGACGCTGAAACGTGTGTGCATTACATTTGGCGCGTAAAGTGCAGTGAAAAGAGCGCTTAAACGTCGAAATATCTCAAACGGGATGGAAATGACGGTCAATTTTCGTCAAAATCGACGAAATCATCGCGATTTGCGAGCCGTTGGGCTTGTTTCGACGCTGAAACGTGTGTGCATTACATTTGGCGCGTAAAGTGCAGTGAAAAGAGCGCTTAAACGTCGAAATATCTCAAACGGGATGAAATGACGGTCAATTTTCGTCAAAATCGACGAAATCATCGCGATTTGCGAGCCGTTGGGCTTGTTTCGACGCTGAAACGTGTGTGCATTACATTTGGCGCGTAAAGTGCAGTGAAAAGAGCGCTTAAACGTCGAAATATCTCAAACGGGATGGAAATGACGGTCAATTTTCGTCAAAATCGACGAAATCATCGCGATTTGCGAGCCGTTGGGCTTGTTTCGACGCTGAAACGTGTGTGCATTACATTTGGCGCGTAAAGTGCAGTGAAAAGAGCGCTTAAACGTCGAAATATCTCAAACGGGATGGAAATGACGGTCAATTTTCGTCAAAATCGACGAAATCATCGCGATTTGCGAGCCGTTGGGCTTGTTTCGACGCTGAAACGTGTGTTCATTACATTTGGCGCGTAAAGTGCAGTGAAAAGAGCGCTTAAACGTCGAAATATCTCAAACGGGATGGAAATGACGGTTAATTTTCGTCAAAATCGACGAAATCATCGCGATTTGCGAGCCGTTGGGCTTGTTTCGACGCTGAAACGTGTGTGTTATTACATTTGGCGCGTAAAGTGGAGTGAAAAGAGCGCTTAAACGTCGAAATATCTCAAACGGGATGGAAATGACGGTCAATTTTCGTCAAAATCGACGAAATCATCGCGATTTGCGAGCCGTTGGGCTTGTTTCGACGCTGAAACGTGTGTGCATTACATTTGGCGCGTAAAGTGCAATGAAAAGAGCGCTTAAACGTCGAAATATCTCAAACGGGATGGAAATGACGGTCAGTTTTCGACAAAATCGACGAAATCATCGCGATTTGCGAGCCGTTGGGCTTGTTTCGACGCTGAAACGTGTGTGCATTACATTTGGCGCGTAAAGTGCAATGAAAAGAGCGCTTAAACGTCGAAATATCTCAAACGGGATGGAAATGACGGTTAATTTATCGTCAAAATCGACGAAATCATCGCGATTTGCGAGCCGTTGGGCTTGTTTCGACCTGAAACGTGTGTGCATTACATTTGGCGCGTAAAGTGCAGTGAAAAGAGCGCTTAAACGTCGAAATATCTCAAACGGGATGGAAATGACGGTCAATTTTCGTCAAAATCGACGAAATCATCGCGATTTGCGAGCCGTTGGGCTTGTTTCGACGCTGAAACGTGTGTGCATTACATTTGGCGCGTAAAGTGCAATGAAAAGAGCGCTTAAACGTCGAAATATCTCAAACGGGATGGAAATGACGGTCAATTTTCGTCAAAATCGACGAAATCATCGCGATTTGCGAGCCGTTGGGCTTGTTTCGACGCTGAAACGTGTGTGCATTACATTTGGCGCGTAAAGTGCAGTGAAAAGAGCGCTTAAACGTCGAAATATCTCAAACGGGATGGAAATGACGGTCAATTTTCGTCAAAATCGACGAAATCATCGCGATTTGCGAGCCGTTGGGCTTGTTTCGACGCTGAAACGTGTGTGCATTACATTTGGCGCGTAAAGTGCAGTGAAAAGAGCGCTTAAACGTCGAAATATCTCAAACGGGATGGAAATGACGGTCAATTTTCGTCAAAATCGACGAAATCATCGCGATTTGCGAGCCGTTGGGCTTGTTTCGACGCTGAAACGTGTGTGCATTACATTTGGCGCGTAAAGTGCAGTGAAAAGAGCGCTTAAACGTCGAAATATCTCAAACGGGATGGAAATGACGGTCAATTTTCGTCAAAATCGACGAAATCATCGCGATTTGCGAGCCGTTGGGCTTGTTTCGACGCTGAAACGTGTGTGCATTACATTTGGCGCGTAAAGTGCAGTGAAAAGAGCGCTTAAACGTCGAAATATCTCAAACGGGATGGAAATGACGGTCAATTTTCGTCAAAATCGACGAAATCATCGCGATTTGCGAGCCGTTGGGCTTGTTTCGACGCTGAAACGTGTGTGCATTACATTTTGGCGCGTAAAGTGCAATGAAAAGAGCGCTTAAACGTCGAAATATCTCAAACGGGATGGAAATGACGGTCAATTTTCGTCAAAATCGACGAAATCATCGCGATTTGCGAGCCGTTGGGCTTGTTTCGACGCTGAAACGTGTGTGCATTACATTTGGCGCGTAAAGTGCAATGAAAAGAGCGCTTAAACGTCGAAATATCTCAAACGGGATGGAAATGACGGTCAATTTTTCGTCAAAATCGACGAAATCATCGCGATTTGCGAGCCGTTGGGCTTGTTTCGACGCTGAAACGTGTGTGCATTACATTTGGCGCGTAAAGTGCAGTGAAAAGAGCGCTTAAACGTCGAAATATCTCAAACGGGATGGAAATGACGGTCAATTTTCGTCAAAATCGACGAAATCATCGCGATTTGCGAGCCGTTGGGCTTGTTTCGACGCTGAAACGTGTGTGCATTACATTTGGCGCGTAAAGTGCAATGAAAAGAGCGCTTAAACGTCGAAATATCTCAAACGGGATGGAAATGACGGTCAATTTTCGTCAAAATCGACGAAATCATCGCGATTTGCGAGCCGTTGGGCTTGTTTCGACGCTGAAACGTGTGTGCATTACATTTGGCGCGTAAAGTGCAGTGAAAAGAGCGCTTAAACGTCGAAATATCTCAAACGGGATGGAAATGACGGTCAATTTTCGTCAAAATCGACGAAATCATCGCGATTTGCGAGCCGTTGGGCTTGTTTCGACGCTGAAACGTGTGTTGCATTACATTTGGCGCGTAAAGTGCAGTGAAAAGAGCGCTTAAAACGTCGAAATATCTCAAACGGGATGGAAATGACGGTCAATTTTCGTCAAAATCGACGAAATCATCGCGATTTGCGAGCCGTTGGGCTTGTTTCGACGCTGAAACGTGTGTGCATTACATTTGGCGCGTAAAGTGCAGTGAAAAGAGCGCTTAAACGTCGAAATATCTCAAACGGGATGGAAATGACGGTCAATTTTCGTCAAAATCGACGAAATCATCGCGATTTGCGAGCCGTTGGGCTTGTTTCGACGCTGAAACGTGTGTGCATTACATTTGGCGCGTAAAGTGCAGTGAAAAGAGCGCTTAAACGTCGAAATATCTCAAACGGGATGGAAATGACGGTCAATTTTCGTCAAAATCGACGAAATCATCGCGATTTGCGAGCCGTTGGGCTTGTTTCGACGCTGAAACGTGTGTGCATTACATTTGGCGCGTAAAGTGCAGTGAAAAGAGCGCTTAAACGTCGAAATATCTCAAACGGGATGGAAATGACGGTCAATTTTCGTCAAAATCGACGAAATCATCGCGATTTGCGAGCCGTTGGGCTTGTTTCGACGCTGAAACGTGTGTGCATTACATTTGGCGCGTAAAGTGCAGTGAAAAGAGCGCTTAAACGTCGAAATATCTCAAACGGGATGGAAATGACGGTCAATTTTCGTCAAAATCGACGAAATCATCGCGATTTGCGAGCCGTTGGGCTTGTTTCGACGCTGAAACGTGTGTGCATTACATTTGGCGCGTAAAGTGCAGTGAAAAGAGCGCTTAAACGTCGAAATATCTCAAACGGGATGGAAATGACGGTCAATTTTCGTCAAAATCGACGAAATCATCGCGATTTGCGAGCCGTTGGGCTTGTTTCGACGCTGAAACGTGTGTGCATTACATTTGGCGCGTAAAGTGCAGTGAAAAGAGCGCTTAAACGTCGAAATATCTCAAACGGGATGGAAATGACGGTCAATTTTCGTCAAAATCGACGAAATCATCGCGATTTGCGAGCCGTTGGGCTTGTTTCGACGCTGAAACGTGTGTGCATTACATTTGGCGCGTAAAGTGCAGTGAAAAGAGCGCTTAAACGTCGAAATATCTCAAACGGGATGGAAATGACGGTCAATTTTCGTCAAAATCGACGAAATCATCGCGATTTGCGAGCCGTTGGGCTTGTTTCGACGCTGAAACGTGTGTGCATTACATTTGGCGCGTAAAGTGCAGTGAAAAGAGCGCTTAAACGTCGAAATATCTCAAACGGGATGGAAATGACGGTCAATTTTCGTCAAAATCGACGAAATCATCGCGATTTTGAGCCGTTGGGCTTGTTTCGACGCTGAAACGTGTGTGCATTACATTTGGCGCGTAAAGTGCAGTGAAAAGAGCGCTTAAACGTCGAAATATCTCAAACGGGATGGAAATGACGGTCAATTTTCGTCAAAATCGACGAAATCATCGCGATTTGCGAGCCGTTGGGCTTGTTTCGACGCTGAAACGTGTGTGCATTTACATTTGGCGCGTAAAGTGCAGTGAAAAGAGCGCTTAAACGTCGAAATATCTCAAACGGGATGGAAATGACGGTCAATTTTCGTCAAAATCGACGAAATCATCGCGATTTGCGAGCCGTTGGGCTTTGTTTCGACGCTGAAACGTGTGTGTGCATTACATTTGGCGCGTAAAGTGCAGTGAAAAGAGCGCTTAAACGTCGAAATATCTCAAACGGGATGGAAATGACGGTCAATTTTCGTCAAAATCGACGAAATCATCGCGATTTGCGAGCCGTTGGGCTTGTTTCGACGCTGAAACGTGTGTGCATTACATTTGGCGCGTAAAGTGCAGTGAAAAGAGCGCTTAAACGTCGAAATATCTCAAACGGGATGGAAATGACGGTCAATTTTCGTCAAAATCGACGAAATCATCGCGATTTGCGAGCCGTTGGGCTTGTTTCGACGCTGAAACGTGTGCATTACATTTGCGCGTAAAGTGCAGTGAAAAGAGCGCTTAAACGTCGAAATATCTCAAACGGATGGAAAATGACGGTCAATTTTCGTCAAAATCGACGAAATCATCGCGATTTGCGAGCCGTTGGGCTTGTTTCGACGCTGAAACGTGTGTGCATTACATTTGGCGCGTAAAGTGCAATGAAAAGAGCGCTTAAACGTCGAAATATCTCAAACGGGATGGAAATGACGGTCAATTTTCGTCAAAATCGACGAAATCATCGCGATTTGCAGCCGTTGGGCTTGTTTCGACGCTGAAACGTGTGTGCATTACATTTGGCGCGTAAAGTGCAGTGAAAAGAGCGCTTAAACGTCGAAATATCTCAAACGGGATGGAAATGACGGTCAATTTTCGTCAAAATCGACGAAATCATCGCGATTTGCGAGCCGTTGGGTTTGTTTCGACGCTGAAACGTGTGTGCATTACATTTGGCGCGTAAAGTGCAGTGAAAAGAGCGCTTAAACGTCGAAATATCTCAAACGGGATGGAAATGACGGTCAATTTTCGTCAAAATCGACGAAATCATCGCGATTTGCGAGCCGTTGGGCTTGTTTCGACGCTGAAACGTGTGTGCATTACATTTGGCGCGTAAAGTGCAGTGAAAAGAGCGCTTAAACGTCGAAATATCTCAAACGGGATGGAAATGACGGTCAATTTTCGTCAAAATCGACGAAATCATCGCGATTTGCGAGCCGTTGGGCTTGTTTCGACGCTGAAACGTGTGCATTGTTACATTTGGCGCGTAAAGTGCAGTGAAAAGAGCGCTTAAACGTCGAAATATCTCAAACGGGATGGAAATGACGGTCAATTTTCGTCAAAATCGACGAAATCATCGCGATTTGCGAGCCGTTGGGCTTGTTTCGACGCTGAAACGTGTGTGCATTACATTTGGCGCGTAAAGTGCAGTGAAAAGAGCGCTTAAACGTCGAAATATCTCAAACGGGATGGAAATGACGGTCAATTTTCGTCAAAATCGACGAAATCATCGCGATTTGCGAGCCGTTGGGCTTGTTTCGACGCTGAAACGTGTGTGCATTACATTTGGCGCGTAAAGTGCAGTGAAAAGAGCGCTTAAACGTCGAAATATCTCAAACGGGATGGAAATGACGGTCAATTTTCGTCAAAATCGACGAAATCATCGCGATTTGCGAGCCGTTGGGCTTGTTTCGACGCTGAAACGTGTGTGCATTACATTTGGCGCGTAAAGTGCAGTGAAAAGAGCGCTTAAACGTCGAAATATCTCAAACGGGATGGAAATGACGGTCAATTTTCGTCAAAATCGACGAAATCATCGCGATTTGCGAGCCGTTGGGCTTGTTTCGACGCTGAAACGTGTGCATTACATTTGGCGCGTAAAGTGCAGTGAAAAGAGCGCTTAAACGTCGAAATATCTCAAACGGGATGGAAATGACGGTCAATTTTCGTCAAAATCGACGAAATCATCGCGATTTGCGAGCCGTTGGGCTTGTTTCGACGCTGAAACGTGTGCATTACATTTGGCGCGTAAAGTGCAGTGAAAAGAGCGCTTAAACGTCGAAATATCTCAAACGGGATGGAAATGACGGTCAATTTTCGTCAAAATCGACGAAATCATCGCGATTTGCGAGCCGTTGGGCTTGTTTCGACGCTGAAACGTGTGTGCATTACATTTGGCGCGTAAAGTGCAGTGAAAAGAGCGCTTAAACGTCGAAATATCTCAAACGGGATGGAAATGACGGTCAATTTTCGTCAAAATCGACGAAATCATCGCGATTTGCGAGCCGTTGGGCTTGTTTCGACGCTGAAACGTGTGTGCATTACATTTGGCGCGTAAAGTGCAGTGAAAAGAGCGCTTAAACGTCGAAATATCTCAAACGGGATGGAAATGACGGTCAATTTTCGTCAAAATCGACGAAATCATCGCGATTTGCGAGCCGTTGGGCTTGTTTCGACGCTGAAACGTGTGTGCATTACATTTGGCGCGTAAAGTGCAGTGAAAAGAGCGCTTAAACGTCGAAATATCTCAAACGGGATGGAAATGACGGTCAATTTTCGTCAAAATCGACGAAATCATCGCGATTTGCGAGCCGTTGGGCTTGTTTCGACGCTGAAACGTGTGTGCATTACATTTGGCGCGTAAAGTGCAGTGAAAAGAGCGCTTAAACGTCGAAATATCTCAAACGGGATGGAAATGACGGTCAATTTTCGTCAAAATCATCGCGATTTGCGAGCCGTTGGGCTTGTTTCGACGCTGAAACGTGTGTGCATTACATTTGGCGCGAAAAGTGCAGTGAAAAGAGCGCTTAAACGTCGAAATATCTCAAACGGGATGGAAATGACGGTCAATTTTCGTCAAAATCGACGAAATCATCGCGATTTGCGAGCCGTTGGGCTTGTTTCGACGCTGAAACGTGCAGCATTACATTTGGCGCGTAAAGTGCAAAAAGAGCGTTAAACGTCGAAATATCTCAAACGGGATGGAAATGACGGTCAATTTCGTCAAAATCGACGAAATCATCGCGATTTGCGAGCCGTTGGGCTTGTTTCGACGCTGAAACGTGTGTGCATTACATTTGGCGCGTAAAGTGCAGTGAAAAGAGCGCTTAAACGTCGAAATATCTCAAACGGGATGGAAATGACGGTCAATTTTCGTCAAAATCGACGAAATCATCGCGATTTGCGAGCCGTTGGGCTTGTTTCGACGCTGAAACGTGTGTGCATTACATTTGGCGCGTAAAGTGCAGTGAAAAGAGCGCTTAAACGTCGAAATATCTCAAACGGGATGGAAATGACGGTCAATTTTCGTCAAAATCGACGAAATCATCGCGATTTGCGAGCCGTTGGGCTTGTTTCGACGCTGAAACGTGTGTGCATTACATTTGGCGCGTAAAGTGCAGTGAAAAGAGCGCTTAAACGTCGAAATATCTCAAACGGGATGGAAATGACGGTCAATTTTCGTCAAAATCGACGAAATCATCGCGATTTGCGAGCCGTTGGGCTTGTTTCGACGCTGAAACGTGTGTGCATTACATTTGGCGCGTAAAGTGCAGTGAAAAGAGCGCTTAAACGTCGAAATATCTCAAACGGGATGGAAATGACGGTCAATTTTCGTCAAAATCGACGAAATCATCGCGATTTGCGAGCCGTTGGGCTTGTTTCGACGCTGAAACGTGTGCATTACATTTGGCGCGTAAAGTGCAGTGAAAAGAGCGCTTAAACGTCGAAATATCTCAAACGGGATGGAAATGACGGTCAATTTTCGTCAAAATCGACGAAATCATCGCGATTTGCGAGCCGTTGGGCTTGTTTCGACGCTGAAACGTGTGTGCATTACATTTGGCGCGTAAAGTGCAGTGAAAAGAGCGCTTAAACGTCGAAATATCTCAAACGGGATGGAAATGACGGTCAATTTTCGTCAAAATCGACGAAATCATCGCGATTTGCGAGCCGTTGGGCTTGTTTCGACGCTGAAACGTGTGTGCATTACATTTGGCGCGTAAAGTGCAGTGAAAAGAGCGCTTAAACGTCGAAATATCTCAAACGGGATGGAAATGACGGTCAATTTTCGTCAAAATCGACGAAATCATCGCGATTTGCGAGCCGTTGGGCTTGTTTCGACGCTGAAACGTGTGTGCATTACATTTGGCGCGTAAAGTGCAGTGAAAAGAGCGCTTAAACGTCGAAATATCTCAAACGGGATGGAAATGACGGTCAATTTTTTCGTCAAAATCGACGAAATCATCGCGATTTGCGAGCCGTTGGGCTTGTTTCGACGCTGAAACGTGTGTGCATTACATTTGGCGCGTAAAGTGCAGTGAAAAGAGCGCTTAAACGTCGAAATATCTCAAACGGGATGGAAATGACGGTCAATTTTCGTCAAAATCGACGAAATCATCGCGATTTGCGAGCCGTTGGGCTTGTTTCGACGCTGAAACGTGTGTGCATTACATTTGGCGCGTAAAGTGCAGTGAAAAGAGCGCTTAAACGTCGAAATATCTCAAACGGGATGGAAATGACGGTCAATTTTCGTCAAAATCGACGAAATCATCGCGATTTGCGAGCCGTTGGGCTTGTTTCGACGCTGAAACGTGTGTGTGCATTACATTTGGCGCGTAAAGTGCAGTGAAAAGAGCGCTTAAACGTCGAAATATCTCAAACGGGATGGAAATGACGGTCAATTTTCGTCAAAATCGACGAAATCATCGCGATTTGCGAGCCGTTGGGCTTGTTTCGACGCTGAAACGTGTGTGCATTACATTTGGCGCGTAAAGTGCAGTGAAAAGAGCGCTTAAACGTCGAAATATCTCAAACGGGATGGAAATGACGGTCAATTTTCGTCAAAATCGACGAAATCATCGCGATTTGCGAGCCGTTGGGCTTGTTTCGACGCTGAAACGTGTGTGCGTACATTTGGCGCGTAAAGTGCAGTGAAAAGAGCGCTTAAACGTCGAAATATCTCAAACGGGATGGAAATGACGGTCAATTTTCGTCAAAATCGACGAAATCATCGCGATTTGCGAGCCGTTGGGCTTGTTTCGACGCTGAAACGTGTGTGCATTACATTTGGCGCGTAAAGTGCAGTGAAAAGAGCGCTTAAACGTCGAAATATCTCAAACGGGATGGAAATGACGGTCAATTTTTCGTCAAAATCGACGAAATCATCGCGATTTGCGAGCCGTTGGGCTTGTTTCGACGCTGAAACGTGTGTGCATTACATTTGGCGCGTAAAGTGCAGTGAAAAGAGCGCTTAAACGTCGAAATATCTCAAACGGGATGGAAATGACGGTCAATTTTCGTCAAAATCGACGAAATCATCGCGATTTGCGAGCCGTTAGGCTTGTTTCGACGCTGAAACGTGTGCATTACATTTGGCGCGTAAAGTGCAGTGAAAAGAGCGCTTAAACGTCGAAATATCTCAAACGGGATGGAAATGACGGTCAATTTTCGTCAAAATCGACGAAATCATCGCGATTTGCGAGCCGTTGGGCTTGTTTCGACGCTGAAACGTGTGTGCATTACATTTGGCGCGTAAAGTGCAGTGAAAAGAGCGCTTAAACGTCGAAATATCTCAAACGGGATGGAAATTTGGCGCGTAAAGTGCAGTGAAAAGAGCGCTTAAACGTCGAAATATCTCAAACGGGATGGAAATGACGGTCAATTTTCGTCAAAATCGACGAAATCATCGCGATTTGCGAGCCGTTGGTTTGTTTCGACGCTGAAACGTGTGTGCATTACATTTGGCGCGTAAAGTGCAGTGAAAAGAGCGCTTAAACGTCGAAATATCTCAAACGGGATGGAAATGACGGTCAATTTTCGTCAAAATCGACGAAATCATCGCGATTTGCGAGCCGTTGGCTTGTTTCGACGCTGAAACGTGTGCATTACATTTGGCGCGTAAAGTGCAGTGAAAAGAGCGCTTAAAACGTCGAAATATCTCAAACGGATGGAAATGACGGTCAATTTTCGTCAAAATCGACGAAATCATCGCGATTTGCGAGCCGTTGGGCTTGTTTCACGCTGAAACGTG
>JACSOB010000403.1:0-17493 GCA_019677175.1 Bombus sylvicola | reverse complement strand
CGTTTCAGCGACGTAACAAGCCCAACAGCTCGAAAATCCCAATGATTTACTCGATTTTAACGAAAACTGACCGTCATTTCTATCCCGTTTGAGATATTTCGACGTTTAAGCGCTTTTAATATTCCACTTTACGAGCCAAATGTAATGCACACACGTATCAGCGTCGAAACAAGCCCAACGGCTCGCAAATCGCGATGATTTCGTCGATTTTGACGAAAACTAACCGTCATTTCCATACAGCTTGAGATATTTCGACGTTTAAGCGCACCTTTCTCTCCACTTTACGCGCCAAATGTAATGCACACACGCTTCAGCGTCGAAACAAGCCCAACGGCTCGCAAATCGCGATGATTTCGACTATTTTACGAAAACTAACCGTCATTTCCATACCGTTTGAGATATTTCGACGTTTAAGCGCTATTTTCACTCCACTTTACGCGCCAAATGTAATGCACACACGTTTCAGCGACGTAACAAGCCCAACAGCTCGAAAATCCCAATGATTTACTCGATTTTAACGAAAACTGACCGTCATTTCTATCCCGTTTGAGATATTTCGACGTTTAAGCGCTATTTTTACTCCACTTTACGCGCCAAATGTAATGCACACACGTATCAGCGTCGAAACAAGCCCAACGGCTCGCAAACCGCGATGATTTCGTCGATTTTGGCGAAAACTAACCGTCATTTCATTACCGTTTGAGATATTTCGACGTTTAAGCGCTCTTTTCACTCCACTTTACGCGCCAAATGTAATGCACACACGTTTCAGCGCCGAAACAAGCCCAACAGCTCGAAAATCGCGATGATTTCCTCGATTTTGACAAAAACTGACCTTCATTTCCATACCGTTTGAGATATTTCTTCGTTTAATCTACCTTATTACTCCACTTTACGTGCCAAATGTAATGCACACTCGTTTCAGCGTCGAAACAAGCCCAACGGCTCGCAAATCGCGATGATTTCGTCGGCTTTGACGAAAACTGACCGTCATTTCTATCCCGTTTGAGATATTTCGACGTTTAAGCGCTCGTTTCACTCCACTTTACGCGCGAAATGTAATGCACACACGTTTCAGCGTCGAAACAAACCCAACAGCTCGAAAATCGCGATGATTTCCTCGATTTTGACAAAAACTAACCGTCATTTCCATACCGTTTGAGATATTTCGACGTTTAAGCGCACCTTTTTCTCCACTTTACGCGCCAAATGTAATGCACACACGCTTCAGCGTCGCAACAAGCCCAACGGCTCGCAAATAGCGATGATTTCGTCGATTTTGACGAAAACTAACCGTCATTTCCATACCGTTTGAGATATTTCGACGTTTAAGCGCTCTTTTTACTCCACTTTACGCGCCAAATGTAATGCACACACGTTTCAGCGTCGAAACAAGCCCAACAGCTCGAAAATCGCGATGATTTCGTCGGCTTTGACGAAAACTGACCGTCATTTCTATCCCGTTTGAGATATTTCGACGTTTAAGCGCACCTTTCTCCACCACTTTACGCGCCAAATGTAATGCACACACGTTTCAGCGTCGAAACAAGCCCAACGGCCAGCAAATAGCGATGATTTCGTCGATTTCGACGAAAACTAACCGTCATTTCCATACCGTTTGAGATATTTCGACGTTTAAGCGCTCTTTTTACTCCACTTTACGCGCGAAATGTAATGCACACACGTTTCAGCGTCGAAACAAGCCCAACAGCTCGAAAATCGCGATGATTTCCTCGATTTTGACAAAAACTAACCGTCATTTCCATACCGTTTGAGATATTTCGACGTTTAAGCGCTCCTTTTACTCCACTTTACGCGCCAAATGTAATGCACACACGCTTCAGCGTCGAAACAAGCCCAACGGCTCGCAAATCGCGATGATTTCGTCGATTTCGACGAAAACTAACCGTCATTTCCATACCGTTTGAGATATTTCGACGTTTAAGCGCTCTTTTCACTCCACTTTACGCGCGAAATGTAATGCACACACGTTTCAGCGTCGAAACAAGCCCAACGGCTCGCAAACCGCGATGATTTCGTCGATTTTGACGAAAACTAACCGTCATTTCATTACCGTTTGAGATATTTCGACGTTTAAGCGCTCTTTTCACTCCACTTTACGCGCCAAATGTAATGCACACACGTTTCAGCGCCGAAACAAGCCCAACAGCTCGAAAATCGCGATGATTTCCTCGATTTTGACGAAAACTGACCGTCATTTCCATACCGTTTGAGATATTTCTTCGTTTAATCTCTCTTTTTACTCCACTTTACGCGCCAAATGTAATGCACACACGTTTCAGCGTCGAAACAAGCCCAACAGCTCGAAAATCGCGATGATTTCCTCGATTTTTGACAAAAACTAACCGTCATTTCTATCCCGTTTGAGATATTTCGACGTTTAGCGCTTTTAATACTCCACTTTACGAGCCAAATGTAATGCACACACGTTTCAGCGTCGAAACAAGCCCAACGGCTCGCAAATCGCGATGATTTCGTCGATTTTGACGAAAACTAACCGTCATTTCCATACCGTTTGAGATATTTCGACGTTTAAGCGCTCTTTTCTCCACTTTACGCGCCAAATGTAATGCACACACGTTTCAGCGTCGAAACAAGCCAACGGCTCGCAAATCGCGATGATTTCGACGATTTTACGAAAACTAACCGTCATTTCCATACCGTTTGAGATATTTCGACGTTTAAGCGCTCTTTTTACTCCACTTTTTACGCCAAATGTAATGCACACACGTTTCAGCGTCGAAACAAGCCCAACAGCTCGAAAATCCCGATGATTTCGTCGATTTTGACGAAAACTGACCGTCATTTCTATCCCGTTTGAGATATTTTGACGTTTAAGCGCTCTTTTACTCCACTTTACGCGCCAAATGTAATGCACACACGTTTCAGCGTCGAAACAAGCCCAACAGCTCGAAAATCGCGATGATTTCGTCGATTTTGACGAAAACTAACCGTCATTTCCATACCGTTTGAGATATTTCGACGTTTAAGCGCTCTTTTTACTCCACTTTACGCGCCAAATGTAATGCACACACGTTTCAGCGTCGAAACAAGCCCAACGGCTCGCAAATCGCGATGATTTCGACTCGATTTTGACGAAAACTAACCGTCATTTCCATACCGTTTGAGATATTTCGACGTTTAAGCGCTCTTTACTCCACTTTACGCGCCAAATGTAATGCACACACGTTTCAGCGTCGAAACAAGCCCAACGGCTCGCAAAACGCGATGATTTCGTCGATTTTGACGAAAACTGACCGTCATTTCCATACCGTTTGAGATATTTCGACGTTTAAGCGCTCTTTTACTCCACTTTACGCGCCAAATGTAATGCACACACGTTTCAGCGTCGAAACAAGCCCAACGGCTCGCAAATCGCGATGATTTCGACGATTTTGACGAAAACTAACCGTCATTTCCATACCGTTTGAGATATTTCGACGTTTAAGGGCTCTTTTTTACTCCACTTTACGCGCCAAATGTAATGCACACACGTTTCAGCGTCGAAACAAGCCCAACGGCTCGCAAATCGCGATGATTTCGACGATTTTACGAAAACTGACCGTCATTTCCATACCGTTTGAGATATTTCGACGTTTAAGCGCTCTTTTTACTCCACTTTACGCGCCAAATGTAATGCACACACGTTTCAGCGTCGAAACAAGCCCAACGGCTCGCAAATCGCGATGATTTCGTCGATTTTGACGAAAACTAACCGTCATTTCCATACCGTTTGAGATATTTCGACGTTTAAGCGCAACGGCTCGCAAATTTTTCGACACTTTTGACGCGCCGTCAAAATTTCGTTTAATGCGCTCTTTTTACTCCACACGTTACGCGCCAAATGTCGCAAACGTTTCAGCGTCGAAACAAGCAACGGCTCGCAAATCGCGATGATTTCGTCGATTTTGACGAAAACTGACCGTCATTTCCATACCGTTTGAGATATTTCGACGTTTAAGCGCTCTTTTTACTCCACTTTACGCGCCAAATGTAATGCACACACGTTTTCAGCGTCGAAACAAGCCCAACGGCTCGCAAATCGCGATGATTTCGTCGATTTTGACGAAAACTGACCGTCATTTCCATCCCGTTTGAGATATTTCGACGTTTAAGCGCTCTTTTTACTCCACTTTACGCGCCAAATGTAATGCACACACGTTTCAGCGTCGAAACAAGCCCAACGGCTCGCAAATCGCGATGATTTCGTCGATTTTGACGAAAACTGACCGTCATTTCCATACCGTTTGAGATATTTCGACGTTTAAGCGCTCGACTCCACTTTACGCGCCAAATGTAATGCACACACGTTTCAGCGTCGAAACAAAACGGCTCGCAAATCGCGATGATTTCGTCGATTTTGACGAAAACTAACCGTCATTTCCATCCCGTTTGAGATATTTCGACGTTTAAGCGCTCTTTTACTCCACTTTACGCGCCAAATGTAATGCACACACGTTTCAGCGTCGAAACAAGCCCAACGGCTCGCAAATCGCGATGATTTCGTCGATTTTGACGAAAAACTGACCGTCATTTCCATCCCGTTTGAGATATTTCGACGTTTAAGCGCTTTTTACTCCACTTTTACGCGCCAAATGTAATGCACACACGTTTCAGCGTCGAAACAAATCCAACGGCTCGCAAATAGCGATGATTTCGTCGATTTTGACGAAAACTGACCGTCATTTCATCCCGTTTGAGATATTTCGACGTTTAAGCGCTCTTTTTTCACTCCACTTTACGCGCCAAATGTAATGCACACACGATTCAGCGTCGAAACAAATCCCAACGGCTCGCAAATCGATGATTTCGTCGATTTTGACGAAAACTGACCGTCATTTCCATCCCGTTTGAGATATTTCGACGTTTAAGCGCTCTTTTACTCCACTTTACGCGCCAAATGTAATGCACACACGTTTCAGCGTCGAAACAAATCCAACGGCTCGCAAATCGCGATGATTTCGTCGATTTTGACGAAAACTGACCGTCATTTCTATCCCGTTTGAGATATTTCGACGTTTAAGCGCTTTTTACTCACTTTACGCGCCAAATGTAATGCACACACGTTTCAGCGTCGAAACAAACCCAACGGCTCGCAAATCGCGATGATTTCGTCGATTTTGACGAAAACTGACCGTCATTTCTATCCCGTTTGAGATATTTCGACGTTTAAGCGCTCTTTTTACTCCACTTTACGCGCCAAATGTAATGCACACACGTTTCAGCGTCGAAACAAGCCCAACAGCTCGCAAAATCGCGATGATTTCGTCGATTTTGAAAAAACTGACCGTCATTTCCATCCCGTTTGAGATATTTCGACGTTTAAGCGCTCTTTTCACTCCACTTTACGCGCCAAATGTAATGCACACGCGATTCAGCGTCGAAACAAATCCAACGGCTCGCAAATAGCGATGATTTCGTCGATTTTGACGAAAACAAACCGTCATTTCATTACCGTTTGAGATATTTCGACGTTTAAGCGCTCTTTTCACTCCACTTTACGCGCCAAATGTAATGCACACACGATTCAGCGTCGAAACAAATCCAACGGCTCGCAAATCGCGATGATTTCCTCGATTTTAACGAAAACTGACCGTCATTTCTATCCCGTTTGAGATATTTCGACGTTTAAGCGCTTTTAATACTCCACTTTACGAGCCAAATGTAATGCACACACGTTTCAGCGTCGAAACAAATCCAACGGCTCGCAAATCGCGATGATTTCGTCGATTTTGACGAAAACTAACCGTCATTTCCATACCGTTTGAGATATTTCGACGTTTAAGCGCTCTTTTTACTCCACTTTACGCGCCAAATGTAATGCACAATACGTCTCAGCGTCGAAACAAGCCCAACGGCTCGCAAATCGCGATGATTTCCTCGATTTTGACGAAAACTGACCGTCATTTCTATCCCGTTTGAGATATTTCGACGTTTAAGCGCTCGTTTCACTCCACTTTACGCGCCAAATGTAATGCACACGTTTCAGCGTCGAAACAAGCCCAACGGCTCGCAAATCGCGATGATTTCGTCGATTTTGACGAAAACTGACCGTCATTTCTATCCCGTTTGAGATATTTCGACGTTTAAGCGCTCTTTTTACTCCACTTTACGCGCCAAATGTAATGCACACACGTTTCAGCGTCGAAACAAGCCAACGGCTCGCAAAATCGCGATGATTTCGTCGATTTTGACGAAAACTGACCGTCATTTCATCCCGTTTGAGATATTTCGACGTTTAAGCGCTTTTTTCACCCACTTTACGCGCCAAATGTAATGCACACACGATTCAGCGTCGAAACAAGCCAACGGCTCGCAAATCGCGATGATTTCGTCGATTTTGACGAAAACAACCGTCATTTCATTACCGTTTGAGATATTTCGACGTTTAAGCGCCTTTTTACTCCACTTTACGCGCCAAATGTAATGCACACACGTTTCAGCGTCGAAACAAGCCCAACGGCTCGCAAATCCCGATGATTTCCTCGATTTTGACGAAAACTGACCGTCATTTCCATACCGTTTGAGATATTTCGACGTTTAAGCGCTCTTTTTACTCCACTTTACGCGCCAAATGTAATGCACACACGTTTCAGCGTCGAAACAAGCCCAACGGCTCGCAAAATAGCGATGATTTCCTCGATTTTGACGAAAAACAAACCGTCATTTCCATACCGTTTGAGATATTTCGACGTTTAAGCGCTCTTTTTTACCCACTTTACGCGCCAAATGTAATGCACACACGTTTCAGCGTCGAAACAAAGCCAACGGCTCGCAAATCGCGATGATTTCGTCGATTTTGACGAAAACTGACCGTCATTTCTATCCCGTTTGAGATATTTCGACGTTTAAGCGCTCTTTTACCCACTTTACGCGCCAAATGTAATGCACACACGTTTCAGCGTCGAAACAAGCCCCAACGGCTCGCAAAAATCCGATGATTTCCTCGATTTTGACGAAAACTGACCGTCATTTCCATCCCGTTTGAGATATTTCGACGACGTTTAAGCGCTCTTTTCACCCACTTTACGCGCCAAATGTAATGCACACGTTTCAGCGTCGAAACAAGCCCAACGGCTCGCAAAATCGCGATGATTTCGTCGATTTTGACGAAAACTGACCGTCATTTCTATCCGTTTGAGATATTTCGACGTTTAAGCGCTCTTTTACTCCACTTTTACGCGCCAAATGTAATGCACACACGTTTCAGCGTCGAAACAAGCCCAACAGCTCGCAAATCGCGATGATTTCGTCGATTTTGACGAAAACTGACCGTCATTTCCATACCGTTTGAGATATTTCGACGTTTAAGCGCTTTTTTACCCACTTTACGCGCCAAATGTAATGCACACACGTTTCAGCGTCGAAACAAGCCCAACGGCTCGCAAATCGCGATGATTTCGTCGATTTTGACGAAAAACTAACCGTCATTTCCATACCGTTTGAGATATTTCGACGTTTAAGCGCTCTTTTTACTCCACTTTACGCGCCAAATGTAATGCACACACGTTTCAGCGTCGAAACAAGCCCAACGGCTCGCAAATCGCGATGATTTCCTCGATTTTGACGAAAACTGACCGTCATTTCTATCCCGTTTGAGATATTTCGACGTTTAAGCGCTCTTTTTACTCCACTTTACGCGCCAAATGTAATGCACACACGTTTCAGCGTCGAAAAAGCCCAACGGCTCGCAAATCCCGATGATTTCGTCGATTTTGACGAAAACTGACCGTCATTTCCATACCGTTTGAGATATTTCGACGTTTAAGCGCTTTTTTACTCCACTTTACGCGCCAAATGTAATGCACACACGTTCAGCGTCGAAACAAATCCCAACGGCTCGCAAAATCGCGATGATTTCGTCGATTTTGACGAAAACTGACCGTCATTTCCATCCCGTTTGAGATATTTCGACGTTTAAGCGCTCTTTTCACTCCACTTTACGCGCCAAATGTAATGCACACACGTTTCAGCGTCGAAACAAGCCCAACAGCTCGAAAATCCCGATGATTTCCTCGATTTTGGCGAAAACTGGCCGTCATTTCTATCCCGTTTGAGATATTTCGACGTTTAAGCGCTCTTTTCACTCCACTTTACGCGCCAAATGTAATGCACACGTTTCAGCGTCGAAACAAATCAACGGCTCGCAAATAGCGATGATTTCGTCGATTTTGACGAAAACTAACCGTCATTTCCATACCGTTTGAGATATTTCGACGTTTAAGCGCTCTTTTCACTCCACTTTACGCGCCAAATGTAATGCACGACCACGTTTCAGCGTCGAAACAAATCAACGGCTCGCAAATAGCGATGATTTCGTCGATTTTGACGAAAACTGACCGTCATTTCTATCCCGTTTGAGATATTTCGACGTTTAAGCGCTATTTTACTCCACTTTACGCGCCAAATGTAATGCACACACGTTTCAGCGTCGTAACAAGCCCAACAGCTCGAAAATCCCGATGATTTCCTCGATTTTGACGAAAAAACTGACCGTCATTTCTATCCCGTTTGAGATATTTCGACGTTTAAGCGCTCCTTTTACCCACTTTACGCGCCAAATGTAATGCACACGTTTCAGCGTCGAAACAAGCCCAACAGCTCGCAAATAGCGATGATTTCCTCGATTTTGACGAAAACTAACCGTCATTTCCATACCGTTTGAGATATTTCGACGTTTAAGCGCTCTTTTACTCCACTTTACGCGCCAAATGTAATGCACACACGATTCAGCGTCGAAACAAATCCAACGGCTCGCAAATAGCGATGATTTCCGTCGATTTTGACGAAAACTAACCGTCATTTCCATACCGTTTGAGATATTTCGACGTTTAAGCGCTCTTTTTACTCCACTTTACGCGCCAAATGTAATGCACACACGTTTCAGCGTCGTAACAAGCCCAACGGCTCGCAAATCCCGATGATTTCGTCGATTTTGACGAAAACTAACCGTCATTTCCATACCGTTTGAGATATTTCGACGTTTAAGCGCTCTTTTCACCCACCTTTACGCGCCAAATGTAATGCACACACGTTTCAGCGTCGAAACAAGCCCAACGGCTCGCAAATCGCGATGATTTCGTCGATTTTGACGAAAACTGACCGTCATTTCCATCCCGTTTGAGATATTTCGACGTTTAAGCGCTCTTTTTTACTCCACTTTACGCGCCAAATGTAATGCAAACACGTTTCAGCGTCGAAACAAAGCCCAACGGCTCGCAAATCGCGATGATTTCCTCGATTTTGACGAAAACTGACCGTCATTTCTATCCCGTTTGAGATATTTCGACGTTTAAGCGCTCTTTTTACCCACTTTACGCGCCAAATGTAATGCACACACGTTTCAGCGTCGAAACAAGCCCAACAGCTCGAAAATCGCGATGATTTCGTCGATTTTAACGAAAACTGACCGTCATTTCTATCCCGTTTGAGATATTTTGACGTTTAAGCGCTATTTTTACTCCACTTTACGCGCCAAATGTAATGCACACACGTTTCAGCGTCGAAACAAGCCCAACGGCTCGCAAAACGCGATGATTTCCTCGATTTTAACGAAAACTGACCGTCATTTCCTATCCCGTTTGAGATATTTCGACGTTTAAGCGCTTTTTTACTCCACTTTACGCGCCAAATGTAATGCACACACGTTTCAGCGTCGAAACAAGCCCAACGGCTCGCAAATCGCGATGATTTCGTCGATTTTGACGAAAACTAACCGTCATTTCCATACCGTTTGAGATATTTCGACGTTTAAGCGCTCTTTTTACCCACTTTACGCGCCAAATGTAATGCACACACGTTTTCAGCGTCGAAACAAGCCCAACGGCTCGCAAATCGCGATGATTTCGTCGATTTTGACGAAAAACTGACCGTCATTTCCATCCCGTTTGAGATATTTCGACGTTTAAGCGCTCTTTTCACTCCACTTTACGCGCCAAATGTAATGCACACACGTTTCAGCGTCGAAACAAATCCAACGGCTCGCAAATCGCGATGATTTCGTCGATTTTGACGAAAACTGACCGTCATTTCCATACCGTTTGAGATATTTCGACGTTTAAGCGCTCTTTTACTCCACTTTACGCGCCAAATGTAATGCACACACGTTTCAGCGTCGAAACAAGCCCAACGGCTCGCAAAACGCGATGATTTCGTCGATTTTGACGAAAACTGACCGTCATTTCCATACCGTTTGAGATATTTCGACGTTTAAGCGCTCCCTTTCACTCCACTTTACGCGCCAAATGTAATGCACACACGTTTCAGCGTCGTAACAAGCCCAACAGCTCGCAAATCCCGATGATTTCCTCGATTTTGACGAAAAAACTGACCGTCATTTCCATACCGTTTGAGATATTTCGACGTTTAAGCGCTCTTTTCACTCCACTTTACGCGCCAAATGTAATGCACACACGATTCAGCGTCGAAACAAATCCAACGGCTCGCAAATAGCGATGATTTCGTCGATTTTGACGAAAAACTAACCGTCATTTCATTACCGTTTGAGATATTTCGACGTTTAAGCGCTCTTTTCACTCCACTTTACGCGCCAAATGTAATGCACACACGTTTCAGCGTCGAAACAAATCCAACGGCTCGCAAATCGCGATGATTTCCTCGATTTTGACGAAAACTGACCGTCATTTCCATCCCGTTTGAGATATTTCGACGTTTAAGCGCTCTTTTCACTCCACTTTACGCGCCAAATGTAATGCACACACGTTTCAGCGTCGAAACAAGCCCAACGGCTCGCAAATAGCGATGATTTCGTCGATTTTGACGAAAACTGACCGTCATTTCCATCCCGTTTGAGATATTTCGACGTTTAAGCGCTCTTTTCACTCCACTTTACGCGCCAAATGTAATGCACACACGTTTCAGCGTCGAAACAAGCCCAACGGCTCGCAAATCGCGATGATTTCCTCGATTTTGACGAAAAACTGACCGTCATTTCTATCCCGTTTGAGATATTTCGACGTTTAAGCGCTCTTTTCCCACTCCACTTTACGCGCCAAATGTAATGCACACACGTTTCAGCGTCGAAACAAGCCCAACGGCTCGCAAATCCGCGATGATTTCGTCGATTTTGACGAAAAACTGACCGTCATTTCCATCCCGTTTGAGATATTTCGACGTTTAAGCGCTCTTTTCACTCCACTTTACGCGCCAAATGTAATGCACACACGTTTCAGCGTCGAAACAAGCCCAACAGCTCGAAAATCCCGATGATTTCGTCGATTTTGACGAAAACTAACCGTCATTTCCATCCCGTTTGAGATATTTCGACGTTTAAGCGCTCTTTTCACTCCACTTTACGCGCCAAATGTAATGCACACACGTTTCAGCGTCGAAACAAGCCCAACAGCTCGCAAATCGCGATGATTTCCTCGATTTTGACGAAAACTGACCGTCATTTCCATACCGTTTGAGATATTTCGACGTTTAAGCGCTCTTTCACTCACTCCACTTTACGCGCCAAATGTAATGCACACACGTTTCAGCGTCGTAACAAACCCAACGGCTCGAAAATCCGATGATTTCCTCGATTTTGACGAAAAACTGACCGTCATTTCTATCCCGTTTGAGATATTTCGACGTTTAAGCGCTCTTTTTACTCCACTTTACGCGCCAAATGTAATGCACACACGTTTCAGCGTCGAAACAAGCCCAACGGCTCGCAAATCGCGATGATTTCGTCGATTTTGACGAAAACTAACCGTCATTTCCATACAGTTTGAGATATTTTGACGTTTAAACGCTCTTTTACTCCACTTTACGCGCCAAATGTAATGCACTCACGTTTCAGCGTCGTAAAAAGCAACAGCTCGAAAATCCCGATGATTTCCTCGATTTTGACGAAAACTGACCGTCATTTCCATACCGTTTGAGATATTTCGACGTTTAAGCGCTCTTCTCACTCCACTTTACGCGCCAAATGTAATGCACACACGTTTCAGCGTCGAAACAAACCCAACGGCTCGCAAATCGCGATGATTTCGACGATTTTGACGAAAACTAACCGTCATTTCCATACCGTTTGAGATATTTCGACGTTTAAGCGCTCTTTTTACTCCACTTTACGCGCCAAATGTAATGCACACACGTTTCAGCGTCGTAAAAAGCCCAACAGCTCGAAAATCCCGATGATTTCCTCGATTTTGACGAAAACTGACCGTCATTTCTATCCCGTTTGAGATATTTCGACGTTTAAGCGCTCTTTTTTACTCCACTTTACGCGCCAAATGTAATGCACACACGATTCAGCGTCGAAACAAATCCAACGGCTCGCAAATCGCGATGATTTCGTCGATTTTGACGAAAACTGACCGTCATTTCTATCCCGTTTGAGATATTTCGACGTTTAAGCGCTCTTTTCACTCCACTTTACGCGCCAAATGTAATGCACACGCGATTCAGCGTCGAAACAAATCCAACGGCTCGCAAATAGCGATGATTTCGTCGATTTTGACGAAAACTAACCGTCATTTCCATACCGTTTGAGATATTTCGACGTTTAAGCGCTCTTTTTACTCCACTTTACGCGCCAAATGTAATGCACACACGTTTCAGCGTCGAAACAAGCCCAACGGCTCGCAAATCGCGATGATTTCGTCGATTTTGACGAAAATTGACCGTCATTTCTATCCCGTTTGAGATATTTCGACGTTTAAGCGCTCTTTTCACTCCACTTTACGCGCCAAATGTAATGCACACACGTTTCAGCGTCGAAACAAACCCAACGGCTCGCAAATCGCGATGATTTCGTCGATTTTGACGAAAACTGACCGTCATTTCTATCCCGTTTGAGATATTTCGACGTTTAAGCGCTCTTTTACTCCACTTTACGCGCCAAATGTAATGCACACACGTTTCAGCGTCGAAAAAAGCCCAACGGCTCGCAAATCCCGATGATTTCGTCGATTTTGACGAAAACTGACCGTCATTTCTATCCCGTTTGAGATATTTCGACGTTTAAGCGCTCTTTTTACTCCACTTTACGCGCCAAATGTAATGCACACACGTTTCAGCGTCGAAACAAACGCAACGGCTCGAAAATCCCGATGATTTCGTCGATTTTGACGAAAACTGACCGTCATTTCCATACCGTTTGAGATATTTCGACGTTTAAGCGCTCTTTTCACTCCACTTTACGCGCCAAATGTAATGCACACACGTTTCAGCGTCGTAACAAACCCAACAGCTCGAAAATCCCGATGATTTCCTCGATTTTGACGAAAACTGACCGTCATTTCTATCCCGTTTGAGATATTTCGACGTTTAAGCGCTCTTTTCACTCCACTTTACGCGCCAAATGTAATGCACACACGTTTCAGCGTCGAAACAAGCCCAACGGCTCGCAAAATCGCGATGATTTCGTCGATTTTGAAGAAAACTAACCGTCATTTCCATCCCGTTTGAGATATTTCGACGTTTAAGCGCTCTTTTTTACTCCACTTTACGCGCCAAATGTAATGCACACACGTTTCAGCGTCGAAACAAACCCAACGGCTCGCAAAATCCCGATGATTTCCTCGATTTTGTAGAAAACTGACCGTCATTTCCATACCGTTTGAGATATTTCGACGTTTAAGCGCTCTTTTCACTCCACTTTACGCGCCAAATGTAATGCACACACGTTTCAGCGTCGAAACAAACCCAACAGCTCGAAAATCGCGATGATTTCATCGATTTTGACAAAAACTAACCGTCATTTCCATACCGTTTGAGATATTTCGACGTTTAAGCGCTCTTTTTACTCCACTTTACGCGCCAAATGTAATGCAAACACGTTTCAGCGTCGAAACAAGACCAACGGCTCGCAAATCGCGATGATTTCCTCGATTTTGAAGAAAAACTGACCGTCATTTCTATCCCGTTTGAGATATTTCGACGTTTAAGCGCTCTTTTCACTCCACTTTACGCGCCAAATGTAATGCACACACGTTTCAGCGTCGAAACAAGTTCAACGGCTCGCAAATCGCGATGATTTCGTCGATTTTGACGAAAAAACTGACCGTCATTTCTATCCCGTTTGAGATATTTCGACGTTTAAGCGCTCTTTTTACTCCACTTTACGCGCCAAATGTAATGCACACACGTTTCAGCGTCGAAACAAGCCCAACGGCTCGCAAATCCCGATGATTTCCTCGATTTTGACGAAAACTGACCGTCATTTCTATCCCGTTTGAGATATTTCGACGTTTAAGCGCTCTTTTCACTCCACTTTACGCGCCAAATGTAATGCACACGTTTCAGCGTCGAAACAAGCCCAACGGCTCGCAAAACGCGATGATTTCGTCGATTTTGAAGAAAACTAACCGTCATTTCCATACCGTTTGAGATATTTCGACGTTTAAGCGCTTGTTTCACTCCACTTTACGCGCCAAATGTAATGCACGCACGTTTCAGCGTCGAAAGTCATTTCGTTACCGTTTGAGATATTTCGACGTTTAAGCGCTCTTTTCACTCCACCTTACGCGCCAAATGTAATGCACACACGATTCAGCGTCGAAACAAGCCCAACGGCTCGCAAATCGCGATGATTTCGTCGATTTTGACGAAAACTAACCGTCATTTCCATACCGTTTGAGATATTTCGACGTTTAAGCGCTCTTTTTACTCCACTTTACGCGCCAAATGTAATGCACACACGTTTCAGCGTCGAAACAAACCCAACGGCTCGCAAACCGCGATGATTTCGTCGATTTTGACGAAAACTGACCGTCATTTCTATCCCGTTTGAGATATTTTGACGTTTAAGCGATATTTTTACTCCACTTTACGCGCCAAATGTAATGCACACACGTTTCAGCGTCGTAACAAACCTAACAGCTCGAAAATCCCGATGATTTCCTCGATTTTAACGAAAACTGACCGTCATTTCTATCCCGTTTGAGATATTTCGACGTTTAAGCGCTCCTTTCACTCCACTTTACGCGCCAAATGTAATGCACACACGTTACAGCGTCGAAACAAGCCCAACGGCTCGCAAATAGCGATGATTTCGTCGATTTTGACGAAAACTAACCGTCATTTCATTACCGTTTGAGATATTTCGACGTTTAAGCGCTCTTTTAACTCCACTTTACGCGCCAAATGTAATGCACACACGTTTCAGCGTCGTAACAAACCCAACAGCTCGAAAATCCCGATGATTTCCTCGATTTGGGCGAAAACTGGCCGTCATTTCTATCCCGTTTGAGATATTTCGACGTCTACGCGCTCTTTTTACTCCACTTTACGCGCCAAATGTAATGCACTCACGTTTCAGCGTCGTAAAAAGCGCAACAGCTCGAAAATCCCGATGATTTCCTCGATTTTGTAGAAAACTGACCGTCATTTCCATACCGTTTGAGATATTTCGACGTTTAAGCGCTCTTCTCACTCCACTTTACGCGCCAAATGTAATGCACACACGTTTCAGCGTCGAAACAAGCCCAACAGCTCGAAAATCGCGATGATTTCATCCATTTTGACAAAAACTAACCGTCATTTCCATACCGTTTGAGATATTTCGACGTTTAAGCGCTCTTTTTACTCCACTTTACGCGCCAAATGTAATGCAAACACGTTTCAGCGTCGAAACAAGACCAACGGCTCGCAAGTCGCGATGATTTCCTCGATTTTGAAGAAAACTGACCGTCATTTCTATCCCGTTTGAGATATTTCGACGTTTAAGCGCTCATTTCACTCCACTTTACGCGCCAAATGTAATGCACACACGTTTCAGCGTCGAAACAAGTTCAACGGCTCGCAAACCGCGATGATTTCGTCGATTTTGACGAAAACTGACCGTCATTTCTATCCCGTTTGAGATATTTTGACGTTTAAGCGCTATATTTACTCCACTTTACGCGCCAAATGTAATGCACACACGTTTCAGCGTCGTAACAAGCCCAGCAGCTCGAAAATCCCGATGATTTCCTCGATTTTAACGAAAACTGACCGTCATTTCTATCCCGTTTGAGATATTTCATATTTTAAGCGCTTTTAATACTCCACTTTACGAGCCAAATGTAATGCACACACGTATCAGCGTCGAAACAAGCCCAACGGCTCGCAAAACGCGATGATTTCGTCGATTTCGAAGAAAACTAACCGTCATTTCCATACCGTTTGAGATATTTCGACGTTTAAGCGCTTGTTTCACTCCACTTTACGCGCCAAATGTAATGCACGCACGTTTCAGCGTCGAAACAAGCCCAACGGCTCGCAAATAGCGATGATTTCGTCGATTTTGACGAAAACTAACCGTCATTTCGTTACCGTTTGAGATATTTCGACGTTTAAGCGCTCTTTTCACTCCACCTTACGCGCGATTTTGACGAAAACTAACCGTCATTTCCATACCGTTTGAGATATTTCGACGTTTAAGCGCTCTTTTTACTCCACTTTACGCGCCAAATGTAATGCACACACGTTTCAGCGTCGAAACAAGCCCAACGGCTCGCAAACCGCGATGATTTCGTCGATTTTGACGAAAACTGACCGTCATTTCTATCCCGTTTGAGATATTTTGACGTTTAAGCGCTTTTGACGTTTAAGCGCCAAATGTAATTTACACGTTTCAGCGTCGAAACAAGCCTTCGCAAATCGCGATGATTTCCTCGATTTTAACGAAAACTGACCGTCATTTCCATCCCGTTTGAGATATTTCGACGTTTAAGCGCTTTTCACTCCACTTTACGCGCCAAATGTAATGCACACACGTTTCAGCGTCGAAACAAGCCCAACGGCTCGCAAATCGCGATGATTTCGATTTTGACGAAAAACCAACCGTCATTTCCATCCCGTTTGAGATATTTCGACGTTTAACCGTCATTTCCATACCGTTTGAGATATTTCACGTTTAAGCGCACTTTACGCGCCAAATGTAATGCACACACGTTTCAGCGTCGAAACAAATCCAACGGCTCGCAAAATCGCGATGATTTCGTCGATTTTGACGAAAACTGACCGTCATTTCCATCCCGTTTGAGATATTTCGACGTTTAAGCGCTCTTTTCACCCACTTTACGCGCCAAATGTAATGCACACACGTTTCAGCGTCGAAACAAGCCCAACGGCTCGCAAATCGCGATGATTTTCGTCGATTTTGACGAAAAACTGACCGTCATTTCCATCCCGTTTGAGATATTTCGACGTTTAAGCGCTCTTTTTCACTGCACTTTACGCGCCAAATGTAATGCACACACGTTTCAGCGTCGAAACAAGCCCAACGGCTCGCAAATCGCGATGATTTCGATTTTGACGAAAATTGACCGTCATTTCCATCCCGTTTGAGATATTTCGACGTTTAAGGCTCTTTTCACTGCACTTTACGCGCCAAATGTAATGCACACACGTTTCAGCGTCGAAACAAGCCCAACGGCTCGCAAATCGCGATGATTTTGCCGATTTTGACGAAAACCAACCGTCATTTCCATCCCGTTTGAGATATTTCGACGTTTAAGCGCTCTTTTACCCACTTTA
>JACSOB010000402.1:0-17578 GCA_019677175.1 Bombus sylvicola | reverse complement strand
CTAGGGATGCCCGGGTGCTGTATATGATTCTATATCTCAGGAAAGTACCCGACACCAAGAACCATACTAGATGTGCAGCATTGTATGATGTCGTTCTCCGCATACGCGACATGACCCTGCGAAACAATGTTTCGATTGCGTGCCCTTTCCCGAGGCAGTTGAGGGCATAGTGATGCTCTTTTGACCTCCCGAATGCGTCCGCGAAGGGATTTGGTTTTGAAGGTGTCACATCTCCAAATGGGATGTGGTCCTTGACAGGTGGGGCATGTTGGAGTGACCTGTGTCGTCGTAAATGCATGCCCTCGTGGTGCGCGTTGACGGACCGGAGTGGTTTGCTCCGGTGATTCTCTTGTTTGTTTGACCGTGGTGATCGGTCTGGAGCTTCGTGCTAATTTCTCTAGGAAGTTTAGCAAATGAATGTATGGAGGCACCTCGTTATTAGGCAGCGTCATTTCCCATTGTTTGTGTATACTTAGTGGTAATTTTGAGAGGATGAGGCTGTTAAGCATAGCACTGGTATCGGGGTAGGATTCTCCTAATTTGTTCAATGCATATATATGTTGTTTGAATGTGTGGACTAAGCGCTTTACTTCCGTTGGAGATTCTTTGGTTAGTCTTGGATAATCAATCATTGCCAGGCAGTGACTGAAAGCTGTGTGTCGTGGACATTCGAAGGTTTCCTTGAGAACGGCTATAGCCTGACTGTAGTTTACATTACTAAGGGGTAACGCGTTTAAACAATCCGCTGTTTCTCCTTTGCAGGGCGGACTGCAGGTACTGGAATTTCTGTACGTCCGTGAGACTAGGATTTTGTCGATTGTGGAAGAAAAGGTATCATAAAACGTGTTCCATTTCTCTAAGCTTCCGTCAAAAGTAGGGAGCCGAAGATCTGGTAATTTAATGCCTATCGGATTTAGACCCGCGGGTGATGCACAGGTTGGAAAGCTGATGGATGCCGACGACGAGCCGCTTGCGAGTTCGTCAGAAGATTTTGTAACCTTATGTCTACCGCGAAGTACCGATCTCTTATTTCAAAACCGCGCGCTTGCTCCTCCTCATCTAATACTTCCAAATCGAGTTGGATCGATTCGAACTGACTCGTAGCTTCGGTCAGTTGTTTCTGGTAGTTCATTAATAAGGCGGTTTGCTGACGCCCGGATTGTTCATATTCATCCAATCGGTTCGATATGTATGTGAGTCGGCCGCTACAATAGCCTCGTCTCCGACGCAGGAGATGAGTTGATCTTCGCTTGTCATCGTCGCCGAGGATGGGAGATGATCGAAATAAGGAACGAGCTTACCTTACTGTCGTGCGGCGTGAGATCGCGTGTATGCTTGGCGAGGAGCGCCTTGTTCCTTCCCGACGGCCACTCGTTCGGTTGTATCACTCGTTGTGAGATTCGTTGCGCTGTTGACTGTCCAGCTACGGCGGGAGGCTGTGTGTTGCGTTCCCTTGCCAATGGGGTGTGCTTCTTCGAAGATGACAACACCTGATGTTACTGGTTTTGACGTAGTCACGTGGCACTGTGTGGTCACTGGTAAGTGCACTCTTCACTGGCACGTGATCCAGCTCGAAGGACCAAAATGTTTCGACCGTTCGCGGAGAGACGCGATCGCGAACTTGCACGTCAACGAGAGTTGTAAGTTCCCGTTACGATTAAATAATCGACGCCACGAACTGATCGATTCCCTTATTTCGATTATGATAATAAGGGTAGTTAAATGAAATTCTACAGAATTAACACGAATATATTAATGTTTATTTCAACACTTAGATTACACTGTTGAGTCGAGAGGTATAGTTAACAACTTATCGCGCGAAGATGAAAGAGATATACAGAGTAGAGTTCTTTAGTGTACGTAGTAATAGAATAAGATAGACTTGACTTTTCCGAGGCCGCAGGAGCAGTGAGGTACAGTAACGATGTGTTAGGAAAGTGATACATTTACACTGTACATGTGAATGTGTGTATAAGCGTTAGAGGACGTCCAGGCTTAGTTGAGACAAAAGACTGTTATTAGATGTTAGAAGCTCCTAGGATAGTCGGTTGGCAACAAGCGTGCGTGCAAGACGTTCTTCAGAGTGTAATATAGATGTATAGCTGTTGTGTGCAAAATAAAGCAATTATTTGTATTTCCGAATCCTCTAATTTCCTTAACATGGTAGCAGAGCGTGGTTACTAGTTTTGCAAGCTATTTAGTGCGTGGTTTTTAGTCTTGCGAGTTAGTTCGAGTGAGTTGAGTACGGGAAGAAATTTTCCAAGGATATAAAAATAAAAAGAAAATAATTCGAGCACGTAGGAACGCTTGAGTAAAGAATAAAAAGAAATATATAAAATGGATGTCCAAACAGGATTGGTATATGCAGCAGTAGTAGTCATTTATACAGCAGTTATGGTTTTAGTATCAATGTTTGGTATAAAAAGAAAAATCTTATGAAGAAGCAATAGCAGAACAAAGAACACTTCTTGATGATCTTTTGTTAAATAAAAAAGATAAAAGTAAAGAAGAGAAACATAAAAATGAGGCAGGAAAAAAGGTAAAAGAGAAGAAAGAAGAAAAGGAGGAAAATTCACAGATTTTACCATTAGAGCCATTACTTCGTGAGCGTAGTAAGAGGGAAAGTGATTGGACGAGATTAAACGCATTCGCAGTTGAAAAAGGAAACATAAATCAAATCAAGAAGGAATGAAATATAATGCGAAAAAGGAAGGATGCTTCAAATGTGGAAGAGTGGGACACTTTGCAAGAGAGTGTCAAAATGGCGTCCAAGCGGGAAGCAGCAGCAGTTATCGGTGTGGGCCAACACGTGGCAGCAGCAGAGGAAGAGGAAACAAAAGCTATACGAGCAGGGGACGTGGAAACTTCTATCGTCAAACAGCAACCGACTCGAGCGAATATGGAAATTCAGGAGTAGGCACGTGGATGGCAACGGCGCACGCAGCACACAGCAGAGAGACGAATGAAATAAGTAAGAACGAAATAGTGTGGCTATTAGATAGCGGTTGTACCGATCATATAATTAACGACATAGATTATTTTGATAAATCTATCGACCTTGAGGAACCGGTAAATATATATTTGGGTAATAATAGATCGGTAAAGGCAACGAAAGTAGGTAATGTTTTAAGTTATTTCGAAGCATTTGGAAAGAGAAATAAAATAAATATGAGGAAAGTATTTTATGTGAAAGAAATGTCCGCAAACTTAATTAGCTTAGGTAGGTTAACGGATAATAACAATACGGTTATCTCAAAAGGAAATATTACGAAAATAATAGATAAAAACAATATACTTACAGCCATAGCGGTCAAAGAAAACGGAATATATAAAATGAAAAGTATATTGAAAGGGAAGGAGCACTTAGTAAACAGTGCCAAATGTAGTGGTATGAGAGAAAGAGATAGGGACCGTGACAAGGAAAGAAAAAGAGAAAGAGATAGGGACCGTGACAGGGAAAGAGAAAGAGAAAGAGATAGGGACCGTGACAAGGAAAGAAAAAGAGAAAGAGATAGGGACCGTGACAGGGAAAGAGAAAGAGAAAGAGATAGGGAACGTGAGAGAGATAGGACAGATTATGTCACACATATAAAACAACATTTTGAAAAGCAACTAAAAACGAAACAAGATAAAGGCGAATGGTTACAGCAGAGGATTAAAACCATGTCTGACGCGGAGACTAAGAGACAAGAACAAAAGATCAGTGAACATAGTGAGCTCAAGGCTTTGAGGAGAGAAATCAATAATGCTAGAAATGTGATAATGTATTTGGATTCTGACGAAGATGAAAATGATAGTAGTACTGAAAGCTCAAACATTCCTAGGAGATCTACACGTATTAAGAAAACTCCAGTAAGGTATCCAGAAAAGGAAAACAGCAGTGAGATTCACACAAATTATTGTAGAGGAGACATCCTTTGTACATTCGAGGAGGCGATTTGTTGTGACAATAGTGAAGATGGTAAGAATGTAGAAAATTATAAGAAGAGGAAAAGGAATAGAAAATTGGAGAAGGGTAATGACGAAGATAGAAGCAGGAAAGGTGAAGTATCTGCGAGGAACAAGGGCGAAAATGTAACGAAAGTAGAACGAAGCGAGGAAAAGAAAGAGATAAAAAATAGGACATTGCAAATAAAAGAGAAAAGAGAACGATGTTGCAAAAGAATGGTATGATAAAGAATGGTATGATAAAAAATAGGACATTGCAAATAAAAGAGAAAAAAGAAACGATGTTGCAAAAGAATGGTATGATAAAGAATGGTATGATAAAAAAAAATAGGACATTGCAAATAAAAAAAAAAGAAAAGAGAACGATGTTGCAAAAGAATATGGTATGTAGAATGAATGAATAGAGTTTGTAAATTATCGAAAGCGATTTATGAGTTAAAAAGAAAGTCCGAGAGATTGGTATGAGTGTTTTGATAGGTATGCGACGAGCACGTAAATACAATTAAGTGTACAGTATAAATGTAAGGAGGCGTGTTAGGAAAGTGATACATTTACACTGTACATGTGAATGTGTGTATAAGCGTTAGAGGACGTCCAGGCTTAGTTGAGACAAAAGACTGTTATTAGATGTTAGAAGCTCCTAGGATAGTCGGTTGGCAACAAGCGTGCGTGCAAGACGTTCTTCAGAGTGTAATATAGATGTATAGCTGTTGTGTGCAAAATAAAGCAATTATTTGTATTTCCGAATCCTCTAATTTCCTTAACACGATGCCGTGGCGGAGGAAAACTCAGGATGGGTGTGTCTAGCGCACGGAATCATCGGATTTGTTGGTGACGATTTTGGCTAATAGAGTGAGGGAAATAGGCTTCGTTGTTAATTGGTTAAAACGAGGGTTGGTGGACTAGGAAGGGTCTTAGCCGCCCTCGAGAGAAAGTGGCTAGTGGGAGGAAAGTTGCATCATACGTGAGAAAAACTAACTTTCCCTTGTCAAGCCGTAGTAGACAATGGTCTTTAGAAATGCTACGGAAAACAGATGTTTATTCGTTTTGAAGGACCTCGACTAGGAATTTCCTGAGATTTATGGAGGGTACGTGAGACTATTGAGGGAACGCAGTAAGTATCCGGAGACATGTGGTTGCCATCTTGCCCGCGGTGTGTGGCCTGGTCTAGGTAGAGTATTGCGCGACGTAACAAGTACAGTTTGTCGAAAACTAACCGTCATTTCCATCCCGTGTGAGACATTCCGACGTTTAAGCGCTCTTTTCACTCCACTTTACAGGCTAAATGCAATGCACGCCCGTTTCAGCGTCGAAACAAGCAAAACAGCTCGCAAATCGCTATTGTTTCGTCCAGTTTGAAGAAAACTAACCGTCATTTCCATCCCGCCTTAGATATTTCGACGTTTAAGCGCTCTTTTCACTCCACTTTACACGCCAAATGCAATGCACGCCCGTTTCAGCGTCGAAACAAGCCCAACAGCTCGAAAATCGCGATGATTTCGTCGATTTTGATGAAATCCAACCGTCATTACCATCTCGCCAGAGAAATTTCGACGTTTAAGCGCACTTTTCACTCCACGTTACACGCCTAATGCAATGCTCGCACGTTTCGGCGTCGAAACAAGCCCAACAGCTCGCAAATCGCGATAGTTTAGTACAGTTTGTCGAAAACTAACCGTCATTTCCATCCCGTGTGAGACATTCCAACGTTTAAGCGTTCTTCTCACTCCAATTTACACGCCAAATGTGATCCACACCCGCATCAGCGTCGAGACGAGCCCAACAGCTAGCATATCGCGACAGTTTCATCGATTTTGAAGAAAACCAACCGTCATTTCCATCCCGTCTGAGATATTTCGACGGGTCAGCGCTCTTTTCACTCCACTTTACACGCCAAATGCAATGCACGGCCGTTTCAGCATCGAAACAAGCAAAACAGCTCACAAATCGCGTTGAATTCGTCAATTTTCTAAAACTAACCGTCATTTAAATCCCGCCTGAGATATTTCGACGTTTAAGCGCACTTTTCGCTCCACATTACACGCCAAATGCAATGCACGCCCGTTTCAGCGTCAAAACAAGCCCAAGAGCTCGCAAATCGCGATGATTTCAACGATTTTGACGAAAACAAACAGTCATTTCCATCCCTCCTGAGATATTTCGACGTTTAAGCGCTCTTTTCACTCCACTTTACAGGCTGTTATGTCGCGTAACACTACCTAGACCAGGCCATACACGGCGGGCAAGATGGCAACCAGATGTCTTCGGATACTTACTGCGTTCCCTCAATATTCTCAAGTATCCGCCATAAATCTCAGGAATTTCCTAGTCGAGGTCCTTCAAACCGAACAAATATCTGTTTTCCGTACCATTTCTAAAGACCATTGTCTACTACGGCTTGACAAGGGAAAGTTAGTTTTTCTCACGTATGATGCAACTTTCCTCCCACTAGCCACTTTCTCTCGAGGGCTGCTAAGACCCTTCCTAGTCCACCAACCTTCGTTCTAACCAATTAACAACGAAGCCTATTTCCCTCACTCTCTTAGCCAAAATCGTCACCTACAAATCCGATGATTCCGTGCGCTAGACACACCCATCCTTAGTTTTCCTCCGCCACGGCATCGTCTCCGAACATCACTGATTTTACGTCCTTCGAGCAGTCAACATCCTAGACCGGGATACACCCGTAGATCAGTCACTCATTCATCTTATACATACGCACCAGCGTAACTGTTTCATTTACAAGTTGTGAGAATAAACTGTGATATAACTTTATACCGTGTTACATTCAATTAACCACCTCTGTTATCATAACCGAAACAGGGGAACGACTATTTCGCGGCGTCGATTAACCGAATCGTAGCGAGAATTTACGCCTCTCGCTGACGCGTTTTCCTATCGACCGCGTCTCTCCGCGAACGGTCGTAACACAGGCCAAATGCAATGCACGCCCGTTTCAGCGTCGAAACAAGCATAACAGCTCGCAAATCGCTATTGCTTCGTCCAGTTTGCCGATCACTAACCGTCATTTCCATCCCGTTTGAGATATTTCGACGTTTAAGCGCTCTTTTCACTCCACTTTACGCGCCACATTTACGCACACACGTTTCAGCGTCGAAACAAGCCCAACGGCTCGCAAATCGCGATGATTTCGTCGATTTTGACGAAAACTGACCGTCATTTCCACCCCGTTTGAGATATTTTGACGTTTAAGCGCTCTTTTCACTCCACATTACGCGCCAAATGTAATGCACGCCGGTTTCAGCGTCGAAACCAGCCGAACAGCTCGCAAATCGCGATGATTTCGTCGACTTTGACGAAAACTAACCGACATTTCCATCCCGTTTGAGATATTTCGACGTTTAAGCGCTCTTTTCGCTCTACTTTACACGCCAAATGCAATGCACGCCCGTTTCAGCGTCGAAACAAGCCCAACAGCTCGCAAATCGCGATAATTTCGTCGATTTTGACGAAAACTAACCGTCAATCCTATACCGTTTGTGATATTTCGACGTTTAAGCGCTCTTTTCACTCCACTTTTCGCGCCAAATGTAATGCACACACGTTTCAGCGTCGGAACAAGCCCAACAGCTCGCACATCGCGATGATTTCGTCGGTGTTGACGAAAACTATCCGTCATTTCCATACCGTTTGAGATATTTCGACGTTTAAGCGCTCTTTTCACTCCACTTTACGCGCCACATTTACGCACACACGTTTCAGCGTCGAAACAAGCCCAACGGCTCGCAAATCGCGATGATTTCGTCGATTTTGACGAAAACTAACCGTCATTTCCATACCGTTTGTGATATTTCGACGTTTAAGCGCTCTTTTCACTCCACTTTTCGCGCCAAATGTAATGCACACACGTTTCAGCGTCGGAACAAGCCCAACAGCTCGCACATCGCGATGATTTCGTCGGTGTTGACGAAAACTATCCGTCATTTCCATACCGTTTGAGATATTTCGACGTTTAAGCGCTCTTTTCACTCCACTTTACGCGCCACATTTACGCACACACGTTTCAGCGTCGAAACAAGCCCAACAGCTCGCAAATTGCGATGATTTCGTCGATTTTGACGAAAACTGACCGTCATTTCCACCCCGTTTGAGATATTTTGACGTTTAAGCGCTCTTTTCACTCCACTTTACGCGCCAAATGTAATGCACACACGTTTCAGCGTCGAAACAAGCACAACAGCTCGCAAATCACGATGATTTTGTCGATTTTGACGAAAACTAACCGTCATTTCCATACCGTTTGAGATATTTCGACGTTTAAGCGCTCTTTTCACTCCACTTTACGCGCCAAATGTAATGGACACACGTTTCAGCCCAACAGCTCGCAAATCACGATGATATCGTCGATTTTGACGAAAACTGACCGTCATTTCCATACCGTTTGAGATATTTCGACGTTTAAGCGCTCTTTTCACTCCACTTTACGCGCCAAATGTAATGCACACACGTTTCAGCGTCGAAACAAGCCCAACAGCTCGAAAATCGCGATGATTTCGTCGATTTTGACGAAAACTGACCGTCATTTCCATCTCGTTTGAGACATTTCGACGTTTAAGCGCTCTTTTCACTCCACTTTACGCGCCAAATGTAACGCACACACGTTTCAGCGTCGAAACAAGCCCAACAGCTCGCAAATCGCGATAATTTCGTCGATTTTGACGAAAACTAACCGTCAATTCCATACCGTTTGTGATATTTCGACGTTTAAGCGCTCTTTTCACTCCACTTTTCGCGCCAAATGTAATGCACACACGTTTCAGCGTCGGAACAAGCCCAACAGCTCGCACATCGCGATGATTTCGTCGGTGTTGACGAAAACTATCCGTCATTTCCATACCGTTTGAGATATTTCGACGTTTAAGCGCTCTTTTCACTCCACTTTACGCGCCAAATTTACGCACACACGTTTCAGCGTCGAAACAAGCCCAACGGCTCGCAAATCGCGATGATTTCGTCGATTTTGACGAAAACTGACCGTCATTTCCATACCGTTTGTGATATTTCGACGTTTAAGCGCTCTTTTCACTCCACTTTTCGCGCCAAATGTAATGCACACACGTTTCAGCGTCGGAACAAGCCCAACAGCTCGCACATCGCGATGATTTCGTCGGTGTTGACGAAAACTATCCGTCATTTCCATACCGTTTGAGATATTTCGACGTTTAAGCGCTCTTTTCACTCCACTTTACGCGCCACATTTACGCACACACGTTTCAGCGTCGAAACAAGCCCAACAGCTCGCAAATTGCGATGATTTCGTCGATTTTGACGAAAAACTGACCGTCATTTCCACCCCGTTTGAGATATTTTGACGTTTAAGCGCTCTTTTCACTCCACTTTACGCGCCAAATGTAATGCACACACGTTTCAGCGTCGAAACAAGCACAACAGCTCGCAAATCACGATGATTTTGTCGATTTTGACGAAAATTAACCGTCATTTCCATACCGTTCGAGATATTTCGACGTTTAAGCGCTCTTTTCACTCCACTTTACGCGCCAAATGTAATGGACACACGTTTCAGCGCAACAGCTCGCAAATCACGATGATATCGTCGATTTTGACGAAAACTGACCGTCATTTCCATACCGTTTGAGATATTTCGACGTTTAAGCGCTCTTTTCACTCCACTTTACGCGCCAAATGTAATGCACGCCGGTTTCAGCGTCGAAACCAGCCGAACAGCTCGCAAATCGCGATGATTTCGTCGACTTTGACGAAAACTAACCGACATTTCCATCCCGTTTGAGATATTTCGACGTTTAAGCGCTCTTTTCGCTCTACTTTACACGCCAAATGCAATGCACGCCCGTTTCAGCGTCGAAACAAGCCCAACAGCTCGCAAATCGCGATAATTTCGTCGATTTTGACGAAAACTGACCGTCATTCCCATACCGTTTGTGATATTTCGACGTTTAAGCGCTCTTTTCACTCCACTTTACGCGCCAAATGTAATGCACACACGTTTCAGCGTCGAAACAAGCCCAACAGCTCGCAAATCGCGATGATTTCGTCGATTTTGACGAAAACTGACCGTCATTTCCATCTCGTTTGAGATATTTCGACGTTTGAGCGCTCTTTTCACTCCACTTTACGCGCCAAATGTACGCACACACGTTTCAGCTTCGGAACAAGCCCAACAGCTCGCAAATCGCTATAATTTCGTCGATTTTGACGAAAACTGACCGTCATTCCCATACCGTTTGAGATATTTCGACGTTTAAGCGCTCTTTTCACTCCACTTTACGCGCCAAATGTAATGCACGCCGGTTTGAGCGTCGAAACAATCCCAACAGCTTGCAAATCGCGATAATTTCGTCGATTTTGACGAAAACTAACCGTCATTTCCATACCGTTTGTGATATTTCGACGTTTAAGCGCTCTTTTCACTCCACTTTACACGAAAAATGCAATGCACGCCTGCTTCAGCGTCGGAACAAGCATAACAGCGCGCAAATCGCTATTGTTTCGTCCAGTTTGTCGAAAACAAACCGTCATTTCCATCCCGTTTGAGATATTTCGACGTTTAAGCGCACTTTTCACTGCACTTTACGCGCCAAATGTAATGCACGTCCGTTTCAGCGTCGAAACAAAACCAACAGCTCGCAAATCGCGATGATTTCGTCGATTTTGACGAAAACTAACCGTCATTTCCTCCATACCGGTCGAGATATTTCGACGTTTAAGCGCTCTTTTCACTCCACTTTACGCGCCAAATGTAACGCACACACGTTTCAGCGTCGAAACAAGCCCAACAGCTCGCAAATCGCGATGACTTCGTCGATTTTGACGAAAACTGTCCGTCATTTCCATCTCGTTTGAGACATTTCGACGTTTAAGCGCTCTTTTCACACCACTTTACGCGCCAAATGTAACGCACACACGTTTCAGCGTCGAAACAAGCCCAACAGCTCGCAAATCGCGATAATTTCGTCGATTTTGACGAAAACTAACCGTCAATTCCATACCGTTTGTGATATTTCGACGTTTAAGCGCTCTTTTCACTCCACTTTTCGCGCCAAATGTAATGCACACACGTTTCAGCGGCGGAAACAAGCCCAACAGCTCGCAAATCGCGATGATTTCGTCGGTTTTGACGAAAACTATCCGTCATTTCCATACCGTTTGAGATATTTCGACGTTTAAGCGCTCTTTTCACTCCACTTTACGCGCCAAATTTACGCACACACGTTTCAGCGTCGAAACAAGCCCAACGGCTCGCAAATCGCGATGATTTCGTCGATTTTGACGAAAACTGACCGTCATTTCCATACCGTTTGTGATATTTCGACGTTTAAGCGCTCTTTTCACTCCACTTTTCGCGCCAAATGTAATGCACACACGTTTCAGCGTCGGAACAAGCCCAACAGCTCGCAAATCGCGATGATTTCGTCGGTGTTGACGAAAACTATCCGTCATTTCCATCCCGTTTGAGATATTTCGACGTTTAAGCGCTCTTTTCACTCCACTTTACGCGCCACATTTACGCACACACGTTTCAGCGTCGAAACAAGCCAACAGCTCGCAAATTGCGATGATTTCGTCGATTTTGACGAAAAACTGACCGTCATTTCCATCCCGTTTGAGATATTTTGACGTTTAAGCGCTCTTTTCACTCCACTTTACGCGCCAAATGTAATGCACACGTTTCAGCGTCGAAACAAGCACAACAGCTCGCAAATCACGATGATTTTGTCGATTTTGACGAAAACTAACCGTCATTTCCATACCGTTTGAGATATTTCGACGTTTAAGCGCTCTTTTCACTCCACTTTACGCGCCAAATGTAATGGACACGTTTCAGCCGAAACAAACCCAACGGCTCGCAAATCACGATGATATCGTCGATTTTGACGAAAACTGACCGTCATTTCCATACCGTTTGAGATATTTCGACGTTTAAGCGCTCTTTTCACTCCACTTTACGCGCCAAATGTAATGCACACACGTTTCAGCGTCGAAACAAGCCCAACAGCTCGAAAATCGCGATGATTTCGTCGATTTTGACGAAAATTGACCGTCATTTCCATCCCGTTTGAGATATTTCGACGTTTAAGCGCTCTTTTCACTCCACTTTACGCGCCAAATGTAATGCACACACGTTTCAGCGTCGAAACAAGCCCAACAGCTCGCAAATCGCGATAATTTCGTCGATTTTGACGAAAATTAACCGTCAATTCCATCCCGTTTGTGATATTTCGACGTTTAAGCGCTCTTTTCACTGCACTTTTCGCGCCAAATGTAATGCACACACGTTTCAGCGTCGGAACAAGCCCAACAGCTCGCAAATCGCGATGATTTCGTCGGTTTTGACGAAAAAACTATCCGTCATTTCCATACCGTTTGAGATATTTCGACGTTTAAGCGCTCTTTTCACTGCACTTTACGCGCCACATTTACGCACACACGTTTCAGCGTCGAAACAAGCCCAACGGCTCGCAAATCGCGATGATTTCGTCGATTTTGACGAAAACTAACCGTCATTTCCATACCGTTTGTGATATTTCGACGTTTAAGCGCTCTTTTCACTCCACTTTTCGCGCCAAATGTAATGCACACACGTTTCAGCGTCGGAACAAGCCCAACAGCTCGCAAATCGCGATGATTTCGTCGATTTTGACGAAAACTGACCGTCATTTCCATCCGTTTGAGATATTTCGACGTTTAAGCGCTCTTTTCACTGCACTTTACGCGCCAAATTTACGCACACACGTTTCAGCGTCGAAACAAGCCCAACAGCTCGCAAATCGCGATGATTTCGTCGATTTTGACGAAAACTGACCGTCATTTCCATCCCGTTTGAGATATTTTGACGTTTAAGCGCTCTTTTCACTGCACTTTACGCGCCAAATGTAATGCACACGTTTCAGCGTCGAAACAAGCCAACAGCTCGCAAATCACGATGATTTTGTCGATTTTGACGAAAATTAACCGTCATTTCCATCCCGTTTGAGATATTTCGACGTTTAAGCGCTCTTTTCACTCCACTTTACGCGCCAAATGTAATGCATGGTTTCAGCGTCGTTTCAAGCCCAACAGCTCGCAAATCGCGATGATTTCGTCGATTTTGACGAAAACTGACCGTCATTTCCATCCCGTTTGAGATATTTCGACGTTTAAGCGCTCTTTTCACTCCACTTTACGCGCCAAATGTAATGCACGCCGGTTTCAGCGTCGAAACCAGCCGAACAGCTCGCAAATCGCGATGATTTCGTCGATTTTGACGAAAATAACCGTCATTTCCATCCCGTTTGAGATATTTCGACGTTTAAGCGCTCTTTTCACTCTACTTTACGCGCCAAATGCAATGCACGCCCGTTTCAGCGTCGAAACAAGCCCAACAGCTCGCAAATCGCGATAATTTCGTCGATTTTGACGAAAAACTGACCGTCATTTCCATCCGTTTGTGATATTTCGACGTTTAAGCGCTCTTTTTCACTCCACTTTACGCGCCAAATGTAATGCACACACGTTTCAGCGTCGAAACAAGCCCAACAGCTCGCAAATCGCGATGATTTCGTCGATTTTGACGAAAACTGACCGTCATTTCCATCTCGTTTGAGATATTTCGACGTTTGAGCGCTCTTTTCACTCCACTTTACGCGCCAAATGTACGCACACACGTTTCAGCGTCGGAACAAGCCCAACAGCTCGCAAATCGCGATAATTTCGTCGATTTTGACGAAAATTGACCGTCATTTCCATCCCGTTTGAGATATTTCGACGTTTAAGCGCTCTTTTCACTCCACTTTACGCGCCAAATGTAATGCACGCCGGTTTGAGCGTCGAAACAATCCCAACAGCTTGCAAATCGCGATAATTTCGTCGATTTTGACGAAAACTTGACCGTCATTTCCATACCGTTTGAGATATTTCGACGTTTAAGCGCTCTTTTCACTCCACTTTACACGAAAAATGCAATGCACGCCTGCTTCAGCGTCGGAACAAGCATAACAGCGCGCAAATCGCTATTGTTTCGTCCAGTTTGACGAAAACAAACCGTCATTTCTATCCCGTTTGAGATATTTCGACGTTTAAGCGCACTTTTCACTGCACTTTACGCGCCAAATGTAATGCACGTCCGTTTCAGCGTCGAAACAAAACCAACAGCTCGCAAATCGCGATGATTTCGTCGATTTTGACGAAAAACTGACCGTCATTTCCATCCATACCGGTCGAGATATTTCGACGTTTAAGCGCTCTTTTCACTCCACTTTACGCGCCAAATGTAACGCACACACGTTTCAGCGTCGAAACAAGCCCAACAGCTCGCAAATCGCGATGACTTCGTCGATTTTGACGAAAATTGTCCGTCATTTCCATCCCGTTTGAGACATTTCGACGTTTAAGCGCTCTTTTCACACCACTTTACGCGCCAAATGTAACGCACACACGTTTCAGCGTCGAAACAAGCCCAACAGCTCGCAAATCGCGATGATTTCGTCGATTTTGACGAAAACTGACCGTCAATTCCATACCGTTTGAGATATTTCGACGTTTAAGCGCTCTTTTCACTCCACTTTTCGCGCCAAATGTAATGCACACACGTTTCAGCGTCGGAAACAAGCCCAACAGCTCGCAAATCGCGATGATTTCGTCGGTGTTGACGAAAACTATCCGTCATTTCCATCCCGTTTGAGATATTTCGACGTTTAAGCGCTCTTTTCACTCCACTTTACGCGCCAAATTTACGCACACACGTTTCAGCGTCGAAACAAGCCCAACAGCTCGCAAATTGCGATGATTTCGTCGATTTTGACGAAAACTGACCGTCATTTCCATCCCCGTTTGAGATATTTTGACGTTTAAGCGCTCTTTTCACACTGCACTTTACGCGCCAAATGTAATGCACACACGTTTCAGCGTCGAAACAAGCCCAACAGCTCGCAAATCACGATGATTTTGTCGATTTTGACGAAAATTGACCGTCATTTCCATACCGTTTGAGATATTTCGACGTTTAAGCGCTCTTTTCACTCCACTTTACGCGCCAAATGTAATGGACACACGTTTCAGCGTCGAAACAAGCCCAACGGCTCGCAAATCGCGATGATTTCGTCGATTTTGACGAAAATGACCGTCATTTCCATACCGTTTGAGATATTTCGACGTTTAAGCGCTCTTTTCACTCCACTTTACGCGCCAAATGTAATGCACGCCGGTTTCAGCGTCGAAACCAGCCGAACAGCTCGCAAATCGCGATGATTTCGTCGATTTTGACGAAAAACTGACCGTCATTTCCATCCCGTTTGAGATATTTCGACGTTTAAGCGCTCTTTTCGCTCTACTTTACACGCCAAATGCAATGCACGCCCGTTTCAGCGTCGAAACAAGCCCAACAGCTCGCAAATCGCGATAATTTCGTCGATTTTGACGAAAAATTGACCGTCATTTCCATCCCGTTTGAGATATTTCGACGTTTAAGCGCTCTTTTCACTGCACTTTACGCGCCAAATGTAATGCACACACGTTTCAGCGTCGAAACAAGCCCAACAGCTCGCAAATCGCGATGATTTCGTCGATTTTGACGAAAACTGACCGTCATTTCCATCTCGTTTGAGATATTTCGACGTTTGAGCGCTCTTTTCACTCCACTTTACGCGCCAAATGTACGCACACACGTTTCAGCGTCGGAACAAGCCCAACAGCTCGCAAATCGCGATAATTTCGTCGATTTTGACGAAAAACTGACCGTCATTTCCATACCGTTTGTGATATTTCGACGTTTAAGCGCTCTTTTCACTCCACTTTACACGAAAATGCAATGCACGCCTGCTTCAGCGTCGGAACAAGCATAACAGCGCGCAAATCGCTATTGTTTCGTCCAGATTGACGAAAACAAACCGTCATTTCCATCCCGTTTGAGACATTTCGACGTTTAAGCGCACTTTTCACTGCACTTTACGCGCCAAATGCAATGCACGCCCGTTTCAGCGTCGAAACAAGCCCAACAGCTCGCAAATCGCGATGATTTCGTCGATTTTGACGAAAATTGTCCGTCATTTCCATCCGTTTGAGACATTTCGACGTTTAAGCGCTCTTTTCACTCCACTTTACGCGCCACATGTAACGCACACACGTTTCAGCGTCGAAACAAGCCCAACAGCTCGCAAATCGCGATAATTTCGTCGATTTTGACGAAAACTAACCGTCAATTCTATCCCGTTTGTGATATTTCGACGTTTAAGCGCTCTTTTCACTCCACTTTTCGCGCCAAATGTAATGCACACACGTTTCAGCGTCGGAACAAGCCCAACAGCTCGCACATCGCGATGATTTCGTCGGTGTTGACGAAAACTAACCGTCATTTCCTCCATACCGGTCGAGATATTTCGACGTTTGAGCGCTCTTTTCACTCCACTTTACGCGCCAAATGTAATGGACACACGTTTCAGCGTCGAAACAAGCCCAACATCTCGCAAATCGCGATGATTTCGTCGATTTTGACGAAAACTGTCCGTCATTTCCATCTCGTTTGAGACATTTCGACGTTTAAGCGCTCTTTTCACTCCACTTTACGCGCCACATGTAACGCACACACGTTTCAGCGTCGAAACAAGCCCAACAGCTCGCAAATCGCGATAATTTCGTCGATTTTGACGAAAACTAACCGTCATTTCCATACCGTTTGAGATATTTCGACGTTTAAGCGCTCTTTGCACTCCACTTTACGAGCGAAATGTAATGCACGCCGGTTTCAGCTTCGAAACAAGCCCAACAGCTCGCAAATCGCGATGATTTCGTCGATTTTGACGAAAACTGACCGTCATTTCCACCCCGTTTGAGACATTTTGACGTTTAAGCGCTCTTTTCACTCCACTTTACGCGCCACATGTAACGCACACACGTTTCAGCGTCGAAACAAGCCCAACAGCTCGCAAATCGCGATAATTTCGTTGATTTTGCGAAAAATAACCGTCATTTCCATACCGTTTGAGATATTTCGACGTTTAAGCGCTCTTGTCACTCCACTGTACGAGCCAAATGTAATGCACGCCGGTTTCAGCTTCGAAACAAGCCCAACAGCTCGCAAATCGCGATGATTTCGTCGATTTTGACGAAAACTAACCGTCATTTCCATACCGTTTGAGATATTTCGACGTTTAAGCGCTCTTTTCGCTCTACTTTACGCGCCAAATGTAATGCACGCCGGTTTCAGCTTCGAAACAAGCCCAACAGCTCGCAAATCGCGATAATTTCGTCGATTTTGACGAAAACTAACCGTCAATCCTATACCGTTTGTGATATTTCGACGTTTAAGCGCTCTTTTCACTCCACTTTTCGCGCCAAATGTAATGCACACACGTTTCATCGTCGGAACAAGCCCAACAGCTCGCAAATCACGATGATATCGTCGATTTTGACGAAAACTGACCGTCATTACCATACCGTTTGAGATATTTCGACGTTTAAGCGCTCCTTTCACTCCACTGTACGAGCTTTTGCTCTGCAGCATCATCGCGACGGAAAGTCATTCTTTCTTGCGATCTCATCGACGAAAACTGTAACGCCTTACGATCAGTGAATATTACGCGTTTTACCAACAAAGAGTCAGACTTAGATTTTGTGAGAACGTTCATCTATCACCTCGTTGACCACGGATTCGTTA
>JACSOB010000401.1:0-17632 GCA_019677175.1 Bombus sylvicola | reverse complement strand
CAACGGCTCACACAAAAACTAACCGTCATTCCCATCCCATTTTGAGATATTTCGACGTTTTAGGCTCTTTTCACTGCACTATACGCATAAATGTAATGCACAATACGTTTCAGCGTCGAAACAAACCCAACGGTTCGCAAATCGCAATGATTTCCTCGGTTTTGAAGAAAAACTGACCGTCATTTCTATCCCGTTTGAGATATTTCGACGTTTAAGCGCTCTTTTCACTCCACTTTACGCGCCAAATGTAATGCACACACGTTTCAGCGTCGTAATAAACCCAACAGCTCGAAAATCCCGATGATTTCCTCGATTTTAACGAAAACTGACCGTCATTTCCATTCCGTTTGAGATATTTCGACGTTTAAGCGCACCTTTCACTCCACTTTACGCGCCAAATGTAATGCACACACGTTTCAGCGTCGAAACAAACCCAACGGCTCGCAAATCGCGATGATTTCGTCGATTTTGACGAAAAACTAACCGTCATTTCTATCCCGTTTGAGATATTTCGACGTTTAAGCGCTCTTTTTACTCCACTTTACGCGTCAAATGTAATGCACACACGTTTCAGCGTCAAAACAAGCCTAACGGTTCGCAAATCGCAATGACTTCCTCGGTTTTGACGAAAACTGACCGTCATTTCTATCCCGTTTTGGATATTTCGACGCTTAAGCGCTCTTTTCACTCCACTTTACGCGCCAAATGTAATGCACACACGTTTCAGCGTCGAAACAAGCCCAACGGCTCGCAAATCGCGATGATTTCGTCGATTTTGAAGAAAACTGACCGTCATTTCTATTCCGTTTGAGATATTTCGACGTTTAAGCGCTCTTTTCACTCCACTTTACGCGCCAAATGTAATGCACACACGTTTCAGCGTCGTAATAAGCCCAACAGCACGAAAATCTCGATGATTTCCTCGATTTTAACGAAAACTGACCGTCATTTCCATACCGTTTGAGATATTTCGACGTTTAAGCGCACCTTTCACTCCACTTTACGCGCCAAATGTAATGCACACACGTTTCAGCGTCGAAACAAGCCCAACGGCTCGCAAATCGCGATGATTTCGTCGATTTGGACGAAAACTAACCGTCATTTCCATCCGTTTCAGATATTTTGACGTTTAAGCGCTCTTTTTACTCCACTTTACGCGCCAAATGTAATGCACACACGTTTCAGCGTCGAAACAAGCCCAACGGCTCGCAAATAGCGATGATTTCGTCGATTTCGACGAAAACCAACCGTCATTTCCATACCGTTTGAGATATTTCGACGTTTAAGCGCTCTTTTTACCCACTTTACGCGCCAAATGTAATGCAAACACGTTTCAGCGTCGAAACAAACCCAACAGCTCGAAAATCGCGATGATTTCCTCGATTTTGACAAAAACTGACCGTCATTTCCATCCCGTTTGAGATATTTCGACGTTTAAGCGCTCCTTTCACTCCACTTTACGCGCCAAATGTAATGCACACACGTTTCAGCGTCGAAACAAACCAACGGCTCGCAAATCGCGATGATTTCGTCGATTTTGAAGAAAACTGACCGTCATTTCTACCCCTTTGAGATATTTTGACGTTTAAGCGCTATTTTTACTCCACTTTACGCGCCAAATGTAATGCACACACGTTTCAGCGTCGTAACAAGCCCAGCAGCTCGAAAATCCCGATGATTTCCTCGATTTTAACGAAAACTGACCGTCATTTCTATCCCGTTTGAGATATTTCGACGTTTAAGCGCTTTTAATACTCCACTTTACGAGCCAAATGTAATGCACACACGTATCAGCGTCGAAACAAGCCCAACGGCTCGCAAATCGCGATGATTTCGACGATTTTGACGAAAACTAACCGTCATTTCCATACCGTTTGAGATATTTCGACGTTTAAGCGCTCTTTTTACTCCACTTTACGCGCCGAATGTAATGCACACACGTTTCAGCGTCGAAACAAATCCAACGGCTCGCAAATAGCGATGATTTCGTCGATTTTGACGAAAACTAACCGTCATTTCCATACCGTTTGAGATATTTCGACGTTTAAGCGCTCTTTTCACTCCACTTTACGCGCCAAATGTAATGCACACACGTTCAGCGTCGAAACAAACCAACGGCTCGCAAATAGCGATGATTTCGTCGATTTTGACGAAAAAACAACCGTCATTTCATTACCGTTTGAGATATTTCGACGTTTAAGCGCTCTTTTCAATCCACTTTACGCTCCAAATGTAATGCACACACGATTCAGCGTCGAAACAAATCCAACGGCTCGCAAATAGCGATGATTTCGTCGATTTTGACGAAAACCAACCGTCATTTCCATACCGTTTGAGATATTTCGACGTTTAAGCGCTCTTTACTCCACTTTACGCGCCAAATGTAATGCACACACGTTTCAGCGTCGAAACAAGCCCAACGGCTCGCAAATCGCGATGATTTCGTCGATTTTGACGAAAATCTGACCGTCATTTCCATCCCGTTTGAGATATTTTGACGTTTAAGCGCTCTTTTACTCCACTTTACGCGCCAAATGTAATGCACACACGTTTCAGCGTCGAAAAAACCCAACAGCTCGAAAATCCTGATGATTTCCTCGATTTTTGACGAAAACTGACCGTCATTTCCATACCGTTTGAGATATTTCGACGTTTAAGCGCTCTTTTCACTCCACTTTACGCGCCAAATGTAATGCACACACGTTTCAGCGTCGTAACAAGCCCAACAGCTCGCAAATCCGATGATTTCGTCGATTTTGACGAAAACTGACCGTCATTTCTATCCCGTTTGAGATATTTCGACGTTTAAGCGCTCTTTTTACTCCACTTTACGCGCCAAATGTAATGCACACACGTTTCAGCGTCGAAACAAGCCCCAACGGCTCGCAAATTGCGATGATTTCGTCGATTTTGACGAAAACTGACCGTCATTTCTATCCCGTTTGAGATATTTTCGACGTTTAAGCGCTCTTTTCACTCCACTTTACGCGCCAAATGTAATGCACACACGTTTCAGCGTCGAAACAAATCCAACGGCTCGCAAATCGCGATGATTTCCTCGATTTTGACGAAAACTAACCGTCATTTCCATACCGTTTGAGATATTTCGACGTTTAAGCGCTCTTTACACTCCACTTTACGCGCCAAATGTAATGCACACACGTTTCAGCAGCGTCGAAACAAACCCAACGGCTCGCAAATCGCGATGATTTCGTCGATTTTGACGAAAACTGACCGTCATTTCTATCCCGTTTGAGATATTTCGACGTTTAAGCGCTCTTTTCACTCCACTTTACGCGCCAAATGTAATGCACACACGTTTCAGCGTCGAAACAAGCCCAACGGCTCGCAAATCGCGATGATTTCGTCGATTTTGACGAAAACTGACCGTCATTTCCATACCGTTTGAGATATTTCGACGTTTAAGCGCTCTTTTTACTCCACTTTACGCGCCAAATGTAATGCACTCACGTTTCAGCGTCGAAAAAGCCCAACGGCTCGCAAATCCCGATGATTTCCTCGATTTTGACGAAAACTGACCGTCATTTCCATACCGTTTGAGATATTTCGACGTTTAAGCGCTCTTTTCACTCCACTTTACGCGCCAAATGTAATGCACACACGTTTCAGCGTCGAAACAAGCCCAACGGCTCGCAAATCGCGATGATTTCCCGACGATTTTGACGAAAACTAACCGTCATTTCCATATCGTTTGAGATATTTCGACGTTTAAGCGCTCTTTTTTCCCTCCACTTTACGCGCCAAATGTAATGCACACACGCTTCAGCGTCGTAAAAAGCCCAACAGCTCGAAAATCCCGATGATTTCCTCGATTTTGTCGAAAACTGACCGTCATTTCTATCCCGTTTGAGATATTTCTTCGTTTAAGCGCTCTTATTACTCCACTTTACGCGCCAAATGTAATGCACACACACGTTTCAGCGTCGAAACAAGCCCAACGGCTCGCAAATCGCGATGATTTCGTCGATTTTGACGAAAACTGACCGTCATTTCTATCCCGTTTGAGATATTTCGACGTTTAAGCGCTCTTTTCACTCCACTTTACGCGCCAAATGTAATGCACACACACGTTTCAGCGTCGAAACAAGCCCAACGGCTCGCAAATAGCGATGATTTCGTCGATTTTGACGAAAACTAACCGTCATTTCCATACCGTTTGAGATATTTCGACGTTTAAGCGCTCTTTTTACTCCACTTTACGCGCCAAATGTAATGCACACACGTTTCAGCGTCGAAACAAGCCCAACGGCTCGCAAATCGCGATGATTTCGTCGATTTTGACGAAAACTGACCGTCATTTCCATCCCGTTTGAGATATTTCGACGTTTAAGCGCTCTTTTTCACTCCACTTTACGCGCCAAATGTAATGCACACACGTTTCAGCGTCGAAACAAGCCCAACGGCTCGCAAATCGCGATGATTTCGTCGATTTTGACGAAAACTGACCGTCATTTCCATCCCGTTTGAGATATTTCGACGTTTAAGCGCTCTTTTCACTCCACTTTACGCGCCAAATGTAATGCACACACGTTTCAGCGTCGAAACAAGCCCAACGGCTCGCAAATCGCGATGATTTCGTCGATTTTGACGAAAACTGACCGTCATTTCCATCCCGTTTGAGATATTTCGACGTTTAAGCGCTCTTTTTACTCCACTTTACGCGCCAAATGTAATGCACACACGTTTCAGCGTCGAAACAAGCCCAACGGCTCGCAAATCGCGATGATTTCGTCGATTTTGACGAAAACTAACCGTCATTTCCATACCGTTTGAGATATTTCGACGTTTAAGCGCTCTTTTCACTCCACTTTACGCGCCAAATGTAATGCACACACGTTTCAGCGTCGAAACAAGCCCAACGGCTCGCAAATCGCGATGATTTCGTCGATTTTGACGAAAACTGACCGTCATTTCCATCCCGTTTGAGATATTTCGACGTTTAAGCGCTCTTTTCACTCCACTTTACGCGCCAAATGTAATGCACACACGTTTCAGCGTCGAAACAAATGCCCAACGGCTCGCAAATCGCGATGATTTCGATTATTTTGACGAAAACTGACCGTCATTTCCATACCGTTTGAGATATTTCGACGTTTAAGCGCTCTTTTCACTCCACTTTACGCGCCAAATGTAATGCACACACGTTTCAGCGTCGAAAAAAGCCCAACAGCTCGAAAATCGCGATGATTTCCTCCATTTTGACGAAAACTGACCGTCATTTCCATACCGTTTGAGATATTTCGACGTTTAAGCGCTCTTTTCACTCCACTTTACGCGCCAAATGTAATGCACACACGTTTCAGCGTCGAAACAAGCCCAACGGCTCGCAAATCGCGATGATTTCGTCGATTTTGACGAAAACTGACCGTCATTTCTATCCCGTTTGAGATATTTCGACGTTTAAGCGCTCTTTTCACTCCACTTTACGCGCCAAATGTAATGCACACACGTTTCAGCGTCGAAACAAACCCAACGGCTCGCAAATCGCGATGATTTCGTCGATTTTGACGAAAACTGACCGTCATTTCTATCCCGTTTGAGATATTTCGACGTTTAAGCGCTCTTTTCACTCCACTTTACGCGCCAAATGTAATGCACACACACGTTTCAGCGTCGAAACAAGCCCAACGGCTCGCAAATCGCGATGATTTCCTCGATTTTGACGAAAACTGAACCGTCATTTCCATACCGTTTGAGATATTTCGACGTTTAAGCGCTCTTTTCACTCCACTTTACGCGCCAAATGTAATGCACACACGTTTCAGCGTCGAAACAAACCCAACGGCTCGCAAATCGCGATGATTTCGTCGATTTTGACGAAAACTGACCGTCATTTCCATCCCGTTTGAGATATTTCGACGTTTAAGCGCTCTTTTCACTCCACTTTACGCGCCAAATGTAATGCACACACGTTTCAGCGTCGAAACAAATAACGGCTCGCAAATCGCGATGATTTCGTCGATTTTGACGAAAACTGACCGTCATTTCCATCCCGTTTGAGATATTTCGACGTTTAAGCGCTCTTTTCACTCCACTTTACGCGCCAAATGTAATGCACACACGTTTCAGCGTCGAAACAAGCCCAACGGCTCGCAAAATCGCGATGATTTCGTCGATTTTGACGAAAACTGACCGTCATTTCCATACCGTTTGAGATATTTCGACGTTTAAGCGCTCTTTTCACCCACTTTACGCGCCAAATGTAATGCACACACGTTTCAGCGCCGAAACAAGCCCAACGTCTCGCAAATCGCGATGATTTCGTCGATTTTGACGAAAACTAACCGTCATTTCCATACCGTTTGAGATATTTCGACGTTTAAGCGCTCTTTTCACTCCACTTTACGCGCCAAATGTAATGCACACACGTTTCAGCGTCGAAAAAGCCCAACGGCTCGCAAATCGCGATGATTTCCTCGATTTTGACGAAAACTGACCGTCATTTCTATCCCGTTTGAGATATTTCGACGTTTAAGCGCTCTTTTCACTCCACTTTACGCGCCAAATGTAATGCACACACGTTTCAGCGTCGAAACAAGCCCAACGGCTCGCAAATCGCGATGATTTCGTCGATTTTGACGAAAACTGACCGTCATTTCTATCCCGTTTGAGATATTTCGACGTTTAAGCGCTCTTTTCACTCCACTTTACGCGCCAAATGTAAAAACTGACCGTCTTTTCTATCCCGTTTGAGATATTCCGATGTTTAGGCGCTCTTTTCACTCCACTTTAAGCGCCAAATGTAATGCACACACGTTTAAGCGTCGAAACATGCCCAACGGCTCACAAATCGCGATGACTTCCTCGATTTTGACGAAAACTGACCGTCATTTCTATCCCGTTTGAGATATTTCGACGTTTAAGCGCTCTTTTCACTCCACTTTAAGCGCGAAATGTAATGCACACACGTTTCAGCGCCGAAACAAGCCCAACGGCTCGCAAATCGCGATGATTTCGTCGATTTTGACGAAAACTATCCGTCATTTCCATACCGTTTGAGGTATTTCGACGTTTAAGCGCTCTTTTCACTCCACTCTACGCGCCAAATGTAATGCACACACGTTTAAGCGTCGAAACATGCCCAACGGCTCACAAATCGCGATGACTTCCTCGATTTTGACGAAAACTGACCGTCATTTTTATCCCGTTTGAGATATTTCGACGTTTAAGCGCTCTTTTCACTCCACATTAAGCGCGAAATGTAATGCACACACGTTTCAGCGCCGAAACAAGCCCAACGTCTCGCAAATCGCGATGACTTCGTCGATTTTGACGAAAACTAACCGTCATTTCCATACCGTTTGAGGTATTTCGACGTTTAAGCGCTCTTTTCACTCCACTTTACGCGCCAAATGTAATGCACACACGTTTCAGCGTCGTAAAAAGCCCAACACCTCGAAAATCCCGATGATTTCCTCGATTTTGACGAAAACTGACCGTCATTTCTATCCCGTTTGAGATATTTCGACGTTTAAGCGCTCTTTTACTCCACTTTACGCGCCAAATGTAATGCACACACGTTTCAGCGTCGAAACAAGCCCAACGGCTCGCAAATCGCGATGATTTCCTCGATTTTGAAGAAAACTGACCGTCATTTCTATCCCGTTTGAGATATTTCGACGTCTACGCGCTCTTACTACTCCACTTTACGCGCCAAATGTAATGCACACACGTTTCAGCGTCGAAACAAGCCCAACGGCTCGCAAAACGCGATGATTTCGTCGATTTTGACGAAAACTAACCGTCATTTCCATACCGTTTGAGATATTTTGACGTTTAACCGCTCTTTTTACTCCACTTTACGCGCCAAATGTAATGCACACACGCTTCAGCGTCGTTAAAAAATGTAATGCCCAACAGCTCGAAAATCCCGATGATTTCGACGATTTTGACGAAAACTAACCGTCATTTCCATACCGTTTGAGATATTTCGACGTTTAAGCGCTCTTTTCACTCCACTTTACGCGCCAAATGTAATGCACACACGTTTCAGCGTCGAAACAAGCCCAACAGCTCGAAAATCGCGATGATTTCATCCATTTTGACGAAAACTAACCGTCATTTCCATACCGTTTGAGATATTTCGACGTTTAAGCGCTCTTTTCACTCCACTTTACGCGCCAAATGTAATGCAAACACGTTTCAGCGTCGAAACAAGCCCAACGGCTCACAAATCGCGATGACTTCCTCGATTTTGACGAAAACTGACCGTCATTTCTATCCCGTTTGAGATATTTCGACGTTTAAGCGCTCTTTTCACTCCACTTTAAGCGCGAAATGTAATGCACACACGTTTCAGCGCCGAAACAAGCCCAACGTCTCGCAAATCGCGATGATTTCGTCGATTTTGACGAAAACTAACCGTCATTTCCATACCGTTTGAGATATTTCGACGTTTAAGCGCTCTTTTCACTCCACTTTACGCGCCAAATGTAATGCACACACGTTTCAGCGTCGAAAAAGCCCAACGGCTCGCAAATCGCGATGATTTCCTCGATTTTGACGAAAACTGACCGTCATTTCTATCCCCTTTGAGATATTTCGACGTTTAAGCGCTCTTTTCACTCCACTTTACGCGCCAAATGTAATGCACACACGTTTCAGCGTCGAAACAAGCCCAACGGCTCGCAAATCGCGATGATTTCGTCGATTTTGACGAAAACTGACCGTCATTTCCATACCGTTTGAGATATTTCGACGTTTAAGCGCTCTATTCACTCCACTTTACGCGCCAAATGTAATGCACACACGATTCAGCGTCGAAACAAGCCCAACGGCTCGCAAATCGCGATGATTTCCTCGATTTTGACGAAAACTGACCGTCATTTCTATCCCGTTTGAGATATTTCGATGTTTAGGCGCTCTTTTCACTCCACTTTACGCGCCAAATGTAATGCACACACGTTTAAGCGTCGAAACATGCCCAACGGCTCACAAATCGCGATGACTTCCTCGATTTTGACGAAAACTGACCGTCATTTCTATCCCGTTTGAGATATTTCGACGTTTAAGCGCTCTTTTCACTCCACTTTAAGCGCGAAATGTAATGCACACACGTTTCAGCGCCGAAACAAGCCCAACGGCTCGCAAATCGCGATGATTTCGTCGATTTTGACGAAAACTATCCGTCATTTCCATACCGTTTGAGGTATTTCGACGTTTAAGCGCTCTTTTCACTCCACTTTACGCGCCAAATGTAATGCACACACGTTTCAGCGTCGAAACATGCCCAACGGCTCGCAAATCGCGATGATTTCCTCGATTTTGACGAAAACTGACCGTCATTTTATCCCGTTTGAGATATTTCGACGTTTAAGCGCTCTTTTCACTCCACATTTACGCGCCAAATGTAATGCACACACGTTTCAGCGTCGAAACAAGCCCAACGTCTCGCAAATCGCGATGATTTCGTCGATTTTGACGAAAACTGACCGTCATTTCCATACCGTTTGAGATATTTCGACGTTTAAGCGCTCTTTTCACTCCACTTTACGCGCCAAATGTAATGCACACACGTTTCAGCGTCGAAACAAGCCCAACGGCTCGCAAATCGCGATGATTTCCTCGATTTTGACGAAAACTGACCGTCTTTTCTATCCCGTTTGAGATATTCCGATGTTTAGGCGCTCTTTTCACTCCACTTTAAGCGCCAAATGTAATGCACACACGTTTAAGCGTCGAAACATGCCCAACGGCTCACAAATCGCGATGACTTCCTCGATTTTGACGAAAACTGACCGTCATTTCTATCCCGTTTGAGATATTTCGACGTTTAAGCGCTCTTTTCACTCCACTTTAAGCGCGAAATGTAATGCACACACGTTTCAGCGCCGAAACAAGCCCAACGGCTCGCAAATCGCGATGATTTCGTCGATTTTGACGAAAACTATCCGTCATTTCCATACCGTTTGAGATATTTCGACGTTTAAGCGCTCTTTTTCTCCACACTCTACGCGCCAAATGTAATGCACACACGTTTAAGCGTCGAAACATGCCCAACGGCTCACAAATCGCGATGATTTCCTCGATTTTGACGAAAACTGACCGTCATTTTTATCCCGTTTGAGATATTTCGACGTTTAAGCGCTCTTTTCACTCCACATTAAGCGCGAAATGTAATGCACACACGTTTCAGCGTCGAAACAAGCCCAACGTCTCGCAAATCGCGATGATTTCGTCGATTTTGACGAAAACTAACCGTCATTTCCATACCGTTTGAGATATTTCGACGTTTAAGCGCTCTTTTCACTCCACTTTACGCGCCAAATGTAATGCACACACGTTTCAGCGTCGAAAAAGCCCAACGGCTCGCAAATCGCGATGATTTCCTCGATTTTGACGAAAACTGACCGTCATTTCTATCCCGTTTGAGTTATTTCGACGTTTAAGCGCTCTTTTCACTCCACTTTACGCGCCAAATGTAATGCACACACGTTTCAGCGTCGAAACAAGCCCAACGGCTCGCAAATCGCGATGATTTCGTCGATTTTGACGAAAACTGACCGTCATTTCCATCCCGTTTGAGATATTTCGACGTTTAAGCGCTCTTTTCACTCCACTTTACGCGCCAAATGTAATGCACACACGTTTCAGCGTCGAAACAAAGCCCAACGGCTCGCAAATCGCGATGATTTCGTCGATTTTGACGAAAACTGACCGTCATTTCCATCCCGTTTGAGATATTTCGACGTTTAAAGCGCTCTATTCACTCCACTTTACGCGCCAAATGTAATGCACACACGTTTCAGCGTCGAAACAAGCCCAACGGCTCGCAAATCGCGATGATTTCGTCGATTTTGACGAAAATTGACCGTCATTTCCATCCCGTTTGAGATATTTCGACGTTTAAGCGCTCTTTTCACTGCACTTTACGCGCCAAATGTAATGCACACACGTTTCAGCGTCGAAACAAGCCCAACGGCTCGCAAATCGCGATGATTTCGTCGATTTTGACGAAAACTGACCGTCATTTCCATCCCGTTTGAGATATTTCGACGTTTAAGCGCTCTTTTCACTCCACTTTACGCGCCAAATGTAATGCACACACGTTTCAGCGTCGAAACAAGCCCAACGTCTCGCAAATCGCGATGATTTCGTCGATTTTGACGAAAACTTGACCGTCATTTCCATCCCGTTTGAGATATTTCGACGTTTAAGCGCTCTTTTCACTCCACTTACGCGCCAAATGTAATGCACACACGTTTCAGCGTCGAAAAAAAGCCCAACGGCTCGCAAATCGCGATGATTTCGTCGATTTTGACGAAAACTGACCGTCATTTCTATCCCGTTTGAGTTATTTCGACGTTTAAGCGCTCTTTTCACTGCACTTTACGCGCCAAATGTAATGCACACGTTTCAGCGTCGAAACAAGCCCAACGGCTCGCAAATCGCGATGATTTCGTCGATTTTGACGAAAATTGACCGTCATTTCCATCCCGTTTGAGATATTTCGACGTTTAAGCGCTCTTTTCACTGCACTTTACGCGCCAAATGTAATGCACACACGTTTCAGCGTCGAAACAAACCCAACGGCTCGCAAATCGCGATGATTTCGTCGATTTTGACGAAAATTGACCGTCATTTCCATCCCGTTTGAGATATTTCGACGTTTAAGCGCTCTTTTCACTGCACTTTACGCGCCAAATGTAATGCACACACGTTTCAGCGTCGAAACAAACCCAACGGCTCGCAAATCGCGATGATTTCGTCGATTTTGACGAAAATTGACCGTCATTTCCATCCCGTTTGAGATATTTCGACGTTTAAGCGCTCTTTTCACTGCACTTTACGCGCCAAATGTAATGCACACACGTTTCAGCGTCGAAACAAGCCCAACGGCTCGCAAATCGCGATGATTTCGTCGATTTTGACGAAAATTGACCGTCATTTCCATCCCGTTTGAGATATTTCGACGTTTAAGCGCTCTTTTCACTGCACTTTACGCGCCAAATGTAATGCACACACGTTTCAGCGTCGAAACAAACCCAACGGCTCGCAAATCGCGATGATTTCGTCGATTTTGACGAAAATTGACCGTCATTTCCATCCCGTTTGAGATATTTCGACGTTTAAGCGCTCTTTTCACTGCACTTTACGCGCCAAATGTAATGCACACACGTTTCAGCGTCGAAACAAACCCAACGGCTCGCAAATCGCGATGATTTCGTCGATTTTGACGAAAATTGACCGTCATTTCCATCCCGTTTGAGATATTTCGACGTTTAAGCGCTCTTTTCACTGCACTTTACGCGCCAAATGTAATGCACACACGTTTCAGCGTCGAAACAAACCCAACGGCTCGCAAATCGCGATGATTTCGTCGATTTTGACGAAAATTGACCGTCATTTCCATCCCGTTTGAGATATTTCGACGTTTAAGCGCTCTTTTCACTGCACTTTACGCGCCAAATGTAATGCACACGTTTCAGCGTCGAAACAAACCAACGGCTCGCAAATCGCGATGATTTCGTCGATTTTGACGAAAATTGACCGTCATTTTCATCCCGTTTGAGATATTTCGACGTTTAAGCGCTCTTTTCACTGCACTTTACGCGCCAAATGTAATGCACACACGTTTCAGCGTCGAAACAAGCCCAACGGCTCGCAAATCGCGATGATTTCGTCGATTTTGACGAAAATTGACCGTCATTTCCATCCCGTTTGAGATATTTCGACGTTTAAGCGCTCTTTTCACTGCACTTTACGCGCCAAATGTAATGCACACACGTTTCAGCGTCGAAACAAACCCAACGGCTCGCAAATCGCGATGATTTCGTCGATTTTGACGAAAATTGACCGTCATTTCCATCCCGTTTGAGATATTTCGACGTTTAAGCGCTCTTTTCACTGCACTTTACGCGCCAAATGTAATGCACACACGTTTCAGCGTCGAAACAAACCCAACGGCTCGCAAATCGCGATGATTTCGTCGATTTTGACGAAAATTGACCGTCATTTCCATCCCGTTTGAGATATTTCGACGTTTAAGCGCTCTTTTCACTGCACTTTACGCGCCAAATGTAATGCACACACGTTTCAGCGTCGAAACAAACCCAACGGCTCGCAAATCGCGATGATTTCGTCGATTTTGACGAAAATTGACCGTCATTTCCATCCCGTTTGAGATATTTCGACGTTTAAGCGCTCTTTTCACTGCACTTTACGCGCCAAATGTAATGCACACACGTTTCAGCGTCGAAACAAGCCCCAACGGCTCGCAAATCGCGATGATTTCGTCGATTTTGACGAAAATTGACCGTCATTTCCATCCCGTTTGAGATATTTCGACGTTTAAGCGCTCTTTTCACTGCACTTTACGCGCCAAATGTAATGCACACACGTTTCAGCGTCGAAACAAACCCAACGGCTCGCAAATCGCGATGATTTCGTCGATTTTGACGAAAATTGACCGTCATTTCCATCCCGTTTGAGATATTTCGACGTTTAAGCGCTCTTTTCACTGCACTTTACGCGCCAAATGTAATGCACACACGTTTCAGCGTCGAAACAAGCCCAACGGCTCGCAAATCGCGATGATTTCGTCGATTTTGACGAAAATTGACCGTCATTTCCATCCCGTTTGAGATATTTCGACGTTTAAGCGCTCTTTTCACTGCACTTTACGCGCCAAATGTAATGCACACACGTTTCAGCGTCGAAACAAGCCCAACGGCTCGCAAATCGCGATGATTTCGTCGATTTTGACGAAAATTGACCGTCATTTCCATCCCGTTTGAGATATTTCGACGTTTAAGCGCTCTTTTCACTGCACTTTACGCGCCAAATGTAATGCACACACGTTTCAGCGTCGAAACAAGCCCAACGGCTCGCAAATCGCGATGATTTCGTCGATTTTGACGAAAATTGACCGTCATTTCCATCCCGTTTGAGATATTTCGACGTTTAAGCGCTCTTTTCACTGCACTTTACGCGCCAAATGTAATGCACACACGTTTCAGCGTCGAAACAAGCCCAACGGCTCGCAAATCGCGATGATTTCGTCGATTTTGACGAAAATTGACCGTCATTTCCATCCCGTTTGAGATATTTCGACGTTTAAGCGCTCTTTTCACTGCACTTTACGCGCCAAATGTAATGCACACACGTTTCAGCGTCGAAACAAACCCAACGGCTCGCAAATCGCGATGATTTCGTCGATTTTGACGAAAATTGACCGTCATTTCCATCCCGTTTGAGATATTTCGACGTTTAAGCGCTCTTTTCACTGCACTTTACGCGCCAAATGTAATGCACACGTTTTCAGCGTCAGAAACAAGCCCAACGGCTCGCAAATCGCGATGATTTCGTCGATTTTGACGAAAATTGACCGTCATTTCCATCCCGTTTGAGATATTTCGACGTTTAAGCGCTCTTTTCACTGCACTTTACGCGCCAAATGTAATGCACACACGTTTCAGCGTCGAAACAAACCCAACGGCTCGCAAATCGCGATGATTTCGTCGATTTTGACGAAAATTGACCGTCATTTCCATCCCGTTTGAGATATTTCGACGTTTAAGCGCTCTTTTTCACTGCACTTTACGCGCCAAATGTAATGCACACACGTTTCAGCGTCGAAACAAGCCCAACGGCTCGCAAATCGCGATGATTTCGTCGATTTTGACGAAAATTGACCGTCATTTCCATCCCGTTTGAGATATTTCGACGTTTAAGCGCTCTTTTCACTGCACTTTACGCGCCAAATGTAATGCACACACGTTTCAGCGTCGAAACAAACCCAACGGCTCGCAAATCGCGATGATTTCGTCGATTTTGACGAAAATTGACCGTCATTTCCATCCCGTTTGAGATATTTCGACGTTTAAGCGCTCTTTTCACTGCACTTTACGCGCCAAATGTAATGCACACACGTTTCAGCGTCGAAACAAGCCCAACGGCTCGCAAATCGCGATGATTTCGTCGATTTTGACGAAAATTGACCGTCATTTCCATCCCGTTTGAGATATTTCGACGTTTAAGCGCTCTTTTCACTGCACTTTACGCGCCAAATGTAATGCACACACGTTTCAGCGTCGAAACAAACCCAACGGCTCGCAAATCGCGATGATTTCGTCGATTTTGACGAAAATTGACAGTCATTTCCATCCCGTTTGAGATATTTCGACGTTTAAGCGCTCTTTTCACTGCACGTTACGCGCCAAATGTAATGCACACACGTTTCAGCGTCGAAACAAACCCCAACGGCTCGCAAATCGCGATGATTTCGTCGATTTTGACGAAAATTGACCGTCATTTCCATCCCGTTTGAGATATTTCGACGTTTAAGCGCTCTTTTCACTGCACGTTACGCGCCAAATGTAATGCACACACGTTTCAGCGTCGAAACAAACCCAACGGCTCGCAAATCGCGATGATTTCGTCGATTTTGACGAAAATTGACCGTCATTTCCATCCCGTTTGATATTTCGACGTTTATCCTCTTTTCACTGCACTTTGAGCCAAATTTCGACGTTTCAGCGTCGAAACGGCTCTCTTTTTTCGTCGATTTTGACGAAAATTACGCGCCATCCCGTTTGTAATGCGACGTTTAAGCGCTTTTTTCAGCGCGCCAAATGTAATCGTTTCAGCGTCAAACAAGCCCAACGGCTCGCAAATCGCGATGATTTCGTCGATTTTGACGAAATTGACCGTCATTTCCATCCCGTTTGAGATATTTCGACGTTTAAGCGCTCTTTTCACTGCACTTTACGCGCCAAATGTAATGCACACACGTTTCAGCGTCGAAACAAACCCAACGGCTCGCAAATCGCGATGATTTCGTCGATTTTGACGAAAATTGACCGTCATTTCCATCCCGTTTGAGATATTTCGACGTTTAAGCGCTCTTTTCACTGCACTTTACGCGCCAAATGTAATGCACACACGTTTCAGCGTCGAAACAAACCCCAACGGCTCGCAAATCGCGATGATTTCGTCGATTTTGACGAAAATGACCGTCATTTCCATCCCGTTTGAGATATTTCGACGTTTAAGCGCTCTTTTCACTGCACTTTACGCGCCAAATGTAATGCACACACGTTTCAGCGTCGAAACAAACCCAACGGCTCGCAAATCGCGATGATTTCGTCGATTTTGACGAAAATTGACCGTCATTTCCATCCCGTTTGAGATATTTCGACGTTTAAGCGCTCTTTTCACTGCACTTTACGCGCCAAATGTAATGCACACACGTTTTCAGCGTCGAAACAAAGCCCAACGGCTCGCAAATCGCGATGATTTCGTCGATTTTGACGAAAATTGACCGTCATTTCCATCCCGTTTGAGATATTTCGACGTTTAAGCGCTCTTTTCACTGCACTTTACGCGCCAAATGTAATGCACACGTTTCAGCGTCGAAACAAACCCAACGGCTCGCAAATCGCGATGATTTCGTCGATTTTGACGAAAATTGACCGTCATTTCCATCCCGTTTGAGATATTTCGACGTTTAAGCGCTCTTTTCACTGCACTTTACGCGCCAAATGTAATGCGCACACGTTTCAGCGTCGAAACACAACCCAACGGCTCGCAAATCGCGATGATTTCGTCGATTTTGACGAAAATTGACCGTCATTTCCATCCCGTTTGAGATATTTCGACGTTTAAGCGCTCTTTTCACTGCACTTTACGCGCCAAATGTAATGCACACACGTTTCAGCGTCGAAACAAACCCAACGGCTCGCAAATCGCGATGATTTCGTCGATTTTGACGAAAATTGACCGTCATTTCCATCCCGTTTGAGATATTTCGACGTTTAAGCGCTCTTTTCACTGCACTTTACGCGCCAAATGTAATGCACACACGTTTCAGCGTCGAAACAAACCCAACGGCTCGCAAATCGCGATGATTTCGTCGATTTTGACGAAAATTGACCGTCATTTCCATCCCGTTTGAGATATTTCGACGTTTAAGCGCTCTTTTCACTGCACTTTACGCGCCAAATGTAATGCACACACGTTTCAGCGTCGAAACAAACCCAACGGCTCGCAAATCGCGATGATTTCGTCGATTTTGACGAAAATTGACCGTCATTTCCATCCCGTTTGAGATATTTCGACGTTTAAGCGCTCTTTTCACTGCACTTTACGCGCCAAATGTAATGCACACGTTTCAGCGTCGAAACAAACCACGGCTCGCAAATCGCGATGATTTCGTCGATTTTGACGAAAATTGACCGTCATTTCCATCCGTTTGAATATTTCGACGTTTAAGCGCTCTTTTCACTGCACTTTACGCGCCAAATGTAATGCACACACGTTTCAGCGTCGAAACAAACCCAACGGCTCGCAAATCGCGATGATTTCGTCGATTTTGACGAAAATTGACCGTCATTTCCATCCCGTTTGAGATATTTCGACGTTTAAGCGCTCTTTTCACTGCACTTTACGCGCCAAATGTAATGCACACACGTTTCAGCGTCGAAACAAACCCAACGGCTCGCAAATCGCGATGATTTCGTCGATTTTGACGAAAATTGACCGTCATTTCCATCCCGTTTGAGATATTTCGACGTTTAAGCGCTCTTTTCACTGCACTTTACGCGCCAAATGTAATGCACACACGTTTCAGCGTCGAAACAAGCCCAACGGCTCGCAAATCGCGATGATTTCG
>JACSOB010000400.1:0-17651 GCA_019677175.1 Bombus sylvicola | reverse complement strand
ATCCCGTTTAAGATATTTCGACGTTTGAGCGCTCTTTTCACTGCATTTTACGCGCCAAATGTAATGCACACACGTTTCAGCGTCGAAACAAGCCCAACGGCTCGCAAATCGCGATGATTTCGTCGATTTTGACGAAAGTCGAAACAAGCCCAACGGCTCGCAAATCGCGATGATTTCGTCGATTTTGACGAAAATTGACCGTCATTTCCATCCCGTTTGAGATATTTCGACGTTTAAGCGCTCCTTTCACTGCATTTTGCGCGCCAAATGTAATGAAAACACGTTTTAGCGTCGAAACAACCCCAACGGCTAACAAATCGCGATGATTTCGTCGATTTTGACGATAATTGACCGTCATTTCCATCCCGTTTGAGATATTTCGACGTTTAAGCGCTCTTTTCACTGCACTTTACGCGCCAAATGTAATGCAAACACGTTTCAGCGTCGAAACAAGCCCAACGGCTGGCAAATCGCGATGATTTCATCGATTTTGACGAAAATTGACCGTCATTTCCATCCCGTTTGAGATATTTCGACGTTTAAGCGCTCTTTTCACTGCACTTTACGCGCCAAATGTAATGCAAACACGTTTCAGCGTCGAAACAAGCCCAACGGCTCGCAAATCGCGATGATTTCGTCGATTTTGACGAAAATTGACCGTCATTTCCATCCCGTTTGAGATATTTCGACGTTTAAGCGCTCTTTTCACTGCACTTTACGCGCCAAATGTAATGCAAACACGTTTCAGCGTCGAAACAAGCCCAACGGCTCGCAAATCGCGATGATTTCGTCGATTTTGACGAAAATTGACCGTCATTTCCATCCCGTTTGAGATATTTCGACGTTTAAGCGCTCTTTTCACTGCACTTTACGCGCCAAATGTAATGCAAACACGTTTCAGCGTCGAAACAAGCCCAACGGCTCGCAAATCGCGATGATTTCGTCGATTTTGACGGAAATTGACCGTCATTTCCATCCCGTTTGAGATATTTCGACGTTTAAGCGCTCTTTTCACTGCACTTTACGCGCCAAATGTAATTGAAACACGTTTCAGCGTCGAAACAAGCCCAACGGCTCGCAAATCGCGATGATTTCGTCGATTTTGACGAAAATTGACCGTCATTTCCATCCCGTTTGAGATATTTCGACGTTTAAGCGCTCTTTTCACTGCACTTTACGCGCCAAATGTAATGCAAACACGTTTCAGCGTCGAAACAAGCCCAACGGCTCGCAAATCGCGATGATTTCGTCGATTTTGACGAAAATTGACCGTCATTTCCATCCCGTTTGAGATATTTCGACGTTTAAGCGCTCTTTTCACTGCACTTTACGCGCCAAATGTAATGCAAACACGTTTCAGCGTCGAAACAAGCCCAACGGCTCGCAAATCGCGATGATTTCGTCGATTTTGACGAAAATTGACCGTCATTTCCATCCCGTTTGAGATATTTCGACGTTTAAGCGCTCTTTTCACTGCACTTTACGCGCCAAATGTAATGCACAACACGTTTCAGCGTCGAAACAAGCCCAACGGCTCGCAAATCGCGATGATTTCGTCGATTTTGACGGAAATTGACCGTCATTTCCATCCCGTTTGAGATATTTCGACGTTTAAGCGCTCTTTTCACTGCACTTTACGCGCCAAATGTAATGCAAACACGTTTCAGCGTCGAAACAAGCCCAACGGCTCGCAAATCGCGATGATTTCGTCGATTTTGACGAAAATTGACCGTCATTTCCATCCCGTTTGAGATATTTCGACGTTTAAGCGCTCTTTTCACTGCACTTTACGCGCCAAATGTAATGCAAACACGTTTCAGCGTCGAAACAAGCCCAACGGCTCGCAAATCGCGATGATTTCGTCGATTTTGACGAAAATTGACCGTCATTTCCATCCCGTTTGAGATATTTCGACGTTTAAGCGCTCTTTTCACTGCACTTTACGCGCCAAATGTAATGCAAACACGTTTCAGCGTCGAAACAAGCCCAACGGCTCGCAAATCGCGATGATTTCGTCGATTTTGACGAAAATTGACCGTCATTTCCATCCCGTTTGAGATATTTCGACGTTTAAGCGCTCTTTTCACTGCACTTTACGCGCCAAATGTAATGCAAACACGTTTCAGCGTCGAAACAAGCCCAACGGCTCGCAAATCGCGATGATTTCGTCGATTTTGACGAAAATTGACCGTCATTTCCATCCCGTTTGAGATATTTCGACGTTTAAGCGCTCTTTTCACTGCACTTTACGCGCCAAATGTAATGCAAACACGTTTCAGCGTCGAAACAAGCCCAACGGCTCGCAAATCGCGATGATTTCGTCGATTTTGACGAAAATTGACCGTCATTTCCATCCCGTTTGAGATATTTCGACGTTTAAGCGCTCTTTTCACTGCACTTACGCGCCAAATGTAATGCAAACACGTTTCAGCGTCGAAACAAGCCCAACGGCTCGCAAATCGCGATGATTTCGTCGATTTTGACGAAAATTGACCGTCATTTCCATCCCGTTTGAGATATTTCGACGTTTAAGCGCTCTTTTCACTGCACTTTACGCGCCAAATGTAATGCAAACACGTTTCAGCGTCGAAACAAGCCCAACGGCTCGCAAATCGCGATGATTTCGTCGATTTTGACGAAAATTGACCGTCATTTCCATCCCGTTTGAGATATTTCGACGTTTAAGCGCTCTTTTCACTGCACTTTACGCGCCAAATGTAATGCAAACACGTTTCAGCGTCGAAACAAGCCCAACGGCTCGCAAATCGCGATGATTTCGTCGATTTTGACGAAAATTGACCGTCATTTCCATCCCGTTTGAGATATTTCGACGTTTAAGCGCTCTTTTCACTGCACTTTACGCGCCAAATGTAATGCAAACACGTTTCAGCGTCGAAACAAGCCCAACGGCTCGCAAATCGCGATGATTTCGTCGATTTTGACGAAAATTGACCGTCATTTCCATCCCGTTTGAGATATTTCGACGTTTAAGCGCTCTTTTCACTGCACTTTACGCGCCAAATGTAATGCAAACACGTTTCAGCGTCGAAACAAGCCCAACGGCTCGCAAATCGCGATGATTTCGTCGATTTTGACGAAAATTGACCGTCATTTCCATCCCGTTTGAGATATTTCGACGTTTAAGCGCTCTTTTCACTGCACTTTACGCGCCAAATGTAATGCAAACACGTTTCAGCGTCGAAACAAGCCCAACGGCTCGCAAATCGCGATGATTTCGTCGATTTTGACGAAAATTGACCGTCATTTCCATCCCGTTTGAGATATTTCGACGTTTAAGCGCTCTTTTCACTGCACTTTACGCGCCAAATGTAATGCAAACACGTTTCAGCGTCGAAACAAGCCCAACGGCTCGCAAATCGCGATGATTTCGTCGATTTTGACGAAAATTGACCGTCATTTCCATCCCGTTTGAGATATTTCGACGTTTAAGCGCTCTTTTCACTGCACTTTACGCGCCAAATGTAATGCAAACACGTTTCAGCGTCGAAACAAGCCCAACGGCTCGCAAATCGCGATGATTTCGTCGATTTTGACGAAAATTGACCGTCATTTCCATCCCGTTTGAGATATTTCGACGTTTAAGCGCTCTTTTCACTGCACTTTACGCGCCAAATGTAATGCAAACACGTTTCAGCGTCGAAACAAGCCCAACGGCTCGCAAATCGCGATGATTTCGTCGATTTTGACGAAAATTGACCGTCATTTCCATCCCGTTTGAGATATTTCGACGTTTAAGCGCTCTTTTCACTGCACTTTACGCGCCAAATGTAATGCAAACACGTTTCAGCGTCGAAACAAGCCCAACGGCTCGCAAATCGCGATGATTTCGTCGATTTTGACGAAAATTGACCGTCATTTCCATCCCGTTTGAGATATTTCGACGTTTAAGCGCTCTTTTCACTGCACTTTACGCGCCAAATGTAATGCAAACACGTTTCAGCGTCGAAACAAGCCCAACGGCTCGCAAATCGCGATGATTTCGTCGATTTTGACGAAAATTGACCGTCATTTCCATCCGTTTGAGATATTTCGACGTTTAAGCGCTCTTTTCACTGCACTTTACGCGCCAAATGTAATGCAAACACGTTTCAGCGTCGAAACAAGCCCAACGGCTCGCAAATCGCGATGATTTCGTCGATTTTGACGAAAATTGACCGTCATTTCCATCCCGTTTGAGATATTTCGACGTTTAAGCGCTCTTTTCACTGCACTTTACGCGCCAAATGTAATGCAAACACGTTTCAGCGTCGAAACAAGCCCAACGGCTCGCAAATCGCGATGATTTCGTCGATTTTGACGAAAATTGACCGTCATTTCCATCCCGTTTGAGATATTTCGACGTTTAAGCGCTCTTTTCACTGCACTTTACGCGCCAAATGTAATGCACACACGTTTCAGCGTCGAAACAAGCCCAACGGCTCGCAAATCGCGATGATTTCGTCGATTTTGACGAAAATTGACCGTCATTTCCATCCCGTTTGAGATATTTCGACGTTTAAGCGCTCTTTTCACTGCATTTTACGCGCCAAATGTAATGCAAACACGTTTCAGCGTCGAAACAAGCCCAACGGCTCGCAAATCGCGATGATTTCGTCGATTTTGACGAAAATTGACCGTCATTTCCATCCCGTTTGAGATATTTCGACGTTTAAGCGCTCTTTTCACTGCACTTTACGCGCCAAATGTAATGCAAACACGTTTCAGCGTCGAAACAAGCCCAACGGCTCGCAAATCGCGATGATTTCGTCGATTTTGACGAAAATTGACCGTCATTTCCATCCCGTTTGAGATATTTCGACGTTTAAGCGCTCTTTTCACTGCACTTTACGCGCCAAATGTAATGCAAACACGTTTCAGCGTCGAAACAAGCCCAACGGCTCGCAAATCGCGATGATTTCGTCGATTTTGACGAAAATTGACCGTCATTTCCATCCCGTTTGAGATATTTCGACGTTTAAGCGCTCTTTTCACTGCACTTTACGCGCCAAATGTAATGCAAACACGTTTCAGCGTCGAAACAAGCCCAACGGCTCGCAAATCGCGATGATTTCGTCGATTTTGACGAAAATTGACCGTCATTTCCATCCCGTTTGAGATATTTCGACGTTTAAGCGCTCTTTTCACTGCACTTTACGCGCCAAATGTAATGCAAACACGTTTTCAGCGTCGAAACAAGCCCAACGGCTCGCAAATCGCGATGATTTCGTCGATTTTGACGAAAATTGACCGTCATTTCCATCCCGTTTGAGATATTTCGACGTTTAAGCGCTCTTTTCACTGCACTTTACGCGCCAAATGTAATGCAAACACGTTTCAGCGTCGAAACAAGCCCAACGGCTCGCAAATCGCGATGATTTCGTCGATTTTGACGAAAATTGACCGTCATTTCCATCCCGTTTGAGATATTTCGACGTTTAAGCGCTCTTTTCACTGCACTTTACGCGCCAAATGTAATGCAAACACGTTTCAGCGTCGAAACAAGCCCAACGGCTCGCAAATCGCGATGATTTCGTCGATTTTGACGAAAATTGACCGTCATTTCCATCCCGTTTGAGATATTTCGACGTTTAAGCGCTCTTTTTTCACTGCACTTTACGCGCCAAATGTAATGCAAACACACGTTTCAGCGTCGAAACAAGCCCAACGGCTCGCAAATCGCGATGATTTCGTCGATTTTGACGAAAATTGACCGTCATTTCCATCCCGTTTGAGATATTTCGACGTTTAAGCGCTCTTTTCACTGCACTTTACGCGCCAAATGTAATGCAAACACGTTTCAGCGTCGAAACAAGCCCAACGGCTCGCAAATCGCGATGATTTCGTCGATTTTGACGAAAATTGACCGTCATTTCCATCCCGTTTGAGATATTTCGACGTTTAAGCGCTCTTTTCACTGCACTTTACGCGCCAAATGTAATGCAAACACGTTTCAGCGTCGAAACAAGCCCAACGGCTCGCAAATCGCGATGATTTCGTCGATTTTGACGAAAATTGACCGTCATTTCCATCCCGTTTGAGATATTTCGACGTTTAAGCGCTCTTTTCACTGCACTTTACGCGCCAAATGTAATGCAAACACGTTTCAGCGTCGAAACAAGCCCAACGGCTCGCAAATCGCGATGATTTCGTCGATTTTGACGAAAATTGACCGTCATTTCCATCCCGTTTGAGATATTTCGACGTTTAAGCGCTCTTTTCACTGCACTTTACGCGCCAAATGTAATGCAAACACGTTTCAGCGTCGAAACAAGCCCAACGGCTCGCAAATCGCGATGATTTCGTCGATTTTGACGAAAATTGACCGTCATTTCCATCCCGTTTGAGATATTTCGACGTTTAAGCGCTCTTTTCACTGCACTTTACGCGCCAAATGTAATGCAAACACGTTTCAGCGTCGAAACAAGCCCAACGGCTCGCAAATCGCGATGATTTCGTCGATTTTGACGAAAATTGACCGTCATTTCCATCCCGTTTGAGATATTTCGACGTTTAAGCGCTCTTTTCACTGCACTTTACGCGCCAAATGTAATGCAAACACGTTTTCAGCGTCGAAACAAGCCCAACGGCTCGCAAATCGCGATGATTTCGTCGATTTTGACGAAAATTGACCGTCATTTCCATCCCGTTTGAGATATTTCGACGTTTAAGCGCTCTTTTCACTGCACTTTACGCGCCAAATGTAATGCAAACACGTTTCAGCGTCGAAACAAGCCCAACGGCTCGCAAATCGCGATGATTTCGTCGATTTTGACGAAAATTGACCGTCATTTCCATCCCGTTTGAGATATTTCGACGTTTAAGCGCTCTTTTCACTGCACTTTACGCGCCAAATGTAATGCAAACACGTTTCAGCGTCGAAACAAGCCCAACGGCTCGCAAATCGCGATGATTTCGTCGATTTTGACGAAAATTGACCGTCATTTCCATCCCGTTTGAGATATTTCGACGTTTAAGCGCTCTTTTCACTGCACTTTACGCGCCAAATGTAATGCAAACACGTTTCAGCGTCGAAACAAGCCCAACGGCTCGCAAATCGCGATGATTTCGTCGATTTTGACGAAAATTGACCGTCATTTCCATCCCGTTTGAGATATTTCGACGTTTAAGCGCTCTTTTCACTGCACTTTACGCGCCAAATGTAATGCACACACGTTTCAGCGTCGAAACAAGCCCAACGGCTCGCAAATCGCGATGATTTCGTCGATTTTGACGGAAATTGACCGTCATTTCCATCCCGTTTGAGATATTTCGACGTTTAAGCGCTCTTTTCGCTGCACTTTACGCGCCAAATGTAATGCAAACACGTTTCAGCGTCGAAACAAGCCCAACGGCTCGCAAATCGCGATGATTTCGTCGATTTTGACGAAAATTGACCGTCATTTCCATCCCGTTTGAGATATTTCGACGTTTTAGCGCTCTTTTCACTGCACTTTACGCGCCAAATGTAATGCACACACGTTTCAGCGTCGAAACAAGCCCAACGGCTCGCAAATCGCGATGATTTCGTCGATTTTGAATTGACCGTCATTTCCATCCCGTTTGAGATATTTCGACGTTTAAGCGCTCTTTTCACTGCACTTTACGCGCCAAATGTAATGCACACACGTTTCAGCGTCGAAACAAGCCCAACGGCTCGCAAATCGCGATGATTTCGTCGATTTTGACGAAAATTGACCGTCATTTCCATCCCGTTTGAGATATTTCGACGTTTAAGCGCTCTTTTCACTGCACTTTACGCGCCAAATGTAATGCACACACGTTTCAGCGTCGAAACAAGCCCAACGGCTCGCAAATCGCGATGATTTCGTCGATTTTGACGAAAATTGACCGTCATTTCCATCCCGTTTGAGATATTTCGACGTTTAAGCGCTCTTTTCACTGCACTTTACGCGCCAAATGTAATGCACACACGTTTCAGCGTCGAAACAAGCCCAACGGCTCGCAAATCGCGATGATTTCGTCGATTTTGACGAAAATTGACCGTCATTTCCATCCCGTTTGAGATATTTCGACGTTTAAGCGCTCTTTTCACTGCACTTTACGCGCCAAATGTAATGCAAACACGTTTCAGCGTCGAAACAAGCCCAACGGCTCGCAAATCGCGATGATTTCGTCGATTTTGACGAAAATTGACCGTCATTTCCATCCCGTTTGAGATATTTCGACGTTTAAGCGCTCTTTTCACTGCACTTTACGCGCCAAATGTAATGCACACACGTTTCAGCGTCGAAACAAGCCCAACGGCTCGCAAATCGCGATGATTTCGTCGATTTTGACGAAAATTGACCGTCATTTCCATCCCGTTTGAGATATTTCGACGTTTAAGCGCTCTTTTCACTGCACTTTACGCGCCAAATGTAATGCACACACGTTTCAGCGTCGAAACAAGCCCAACGGCTCGCAAATCGCGATGATTTCGTCGATTTTGACGAAAATTGACCGTCATTTCCATCCCGTTTGAGATATTTCGACGTTTAAGCGCTCTTTTCACTGCACTTTACGCGCCAAATGTAATGCACACACGTTTCAGCGTCGAAACAAGCCCAACGGCTCGCAAATCGCGATGATTTCGTCGATTTTGACGAAAATTGACCGTCATTTCCATCCCGTTTGAGATATTTCGACGTTTAAGCGCTCTTTTCACTGCACTTTACGCGCCAAATGTAATGCACACACGTTTCAGCGTCGAAACAAGCCCAACGGCTCGCAAATCGCGATGATTTCGTCGATTTTGACGAAAATTGACCGTCATTTCCATCCCGTTTGAGATATTTCGACGTTTAAGCGCTCTTTTCACTGCACTTTACGCGCCAAATGTAATGCAAACACGTTTCAGCGTCGAAACAAGCCCAACGGCTCGCAAATCGCGATGATTTCGTCGATTTTGACGAAAATTGACCGTCATTTCCATCCCGTTTGAGATATTTCGACGTTTAAGCGCTCTTTTCACTGCACTTTACGCGCCAAATGTAATGCAAACACGTTTCAGCGTCGAAACAAGCCCAACGGCTCGCAAATCGCGATGATTTCGTCGATTTTGACGAAAATTGACCGTCATTTCCATCCCGTTTGAGATATTTCGACGTTTAAGCGCTCTTTTCACTGCACTTTACGCGCCAAATGTAATGCAAACACGTTTCAGCGTCGAAACAAGCCCAACGGCTCGCAAATCGCGATGATTTCGTCGATTTTGACGAAAATTGACCGTCATTTCCATCCCGTTTGAGATATTTCGACGTTTAAGCGCTCTTTTCACTGCACTTTACGCGCCAAATGTAATGCACACACGTTTCAGCGTCGAAACAAGCCCAACGGCTCGCAAATCGCGATGATTTCGTCGATTTTGACGAAAATTGACCGTCATTTCCATCCCGTTTGAGATATTTCGACGTTTAAGCGCTCTTTTCACTGCACTTTACGCGCCAAATGTAATGCACACACGTTTCAGCGTCGAAACAAGCCCAACGGCTCGCAAATCGCGATGATTTCGTCGATTTTGACGAAAATTGACCGTCATTTCCATCCCGTTTGAGATATTTCGACGTTTAAGCGCTCTTTTCACTGCACTTTACGCGCCAAATGTAATGCACACACGTTTCAGCGTCGAAACAAGCCCAACGGCTCGCAAATCGCGATGATTTCGTCGATTTTGACGAAAATTGACCGTCATTTCCATCCCGTTTGAGATATTTCGACGTTTAAGCGCTCTTTTCACTGCACTTTACGCGCCAAATGTAATGCAAACACGTTTCAGCGTCGAAACAAGCCCAACGGCTCGCAAATCGCGATGATTTCGTCGATTTTGACGAAAATTGACCGTCATTTCCATCCCGTTTGAGATATTTCGACGTTTAAGCGCTCTTTTCACTGCACTTTACGCGCCAAATGTAATGCACACACGTTTCAGCGTCGAAACAAGCCCAACGGCTCGCAAATCGCGATGATTTCGTCGATTTTGACGAAAATTGACCGTCATTTCCATCCCGTTTGAGATATTTCGACGTTTAAGCGCTCTTTTCACTGCACTTTACGCGCCAAATGTAATGCAAACACGTTTCAGCGTCGAAACAAGCCCAACGGCTCGCAAATCGCGATGATTTCGTCGATTTTGACGAAAATTGACCGTCATTTCCATCCCGTTTGAGATATTTCGACGTTTAAGCGCTCTTTTCACTGCACTTTACGCGCCAAATGTAATGCACACACGTTTCAGCGTCGAAACAAGCCCAACGGCTCGCAAATCGCGATGATTTCGTCGATTTTGACGAAAATTGACCGTCATTTCCATCCCGTTTGAGATATTTCGACGTTTAAGCGCTCTTTTCACTGCACTTTACGCGCCAAATGTAATGCAAACACGTTTCAGCGTCGAAACAAGCCCAACGGCTCGCAAATCGCGATGATTTCGTCGATTTTGACGAAAATTGACCGTCATTTCCATCCCGTTTGAGATATTTCGACGTTTAAGCGCTCTTTTCACTGCACTTTACGCGCCAAATGTAATGCAAACACGTTTCAGCGTCGAAACAAGCCCAACGGCTCGCAAATCGCGATGATTTCGTCGATTTTGACGAAAATTGACCGTCATTTCCATCCCGTTTGAGATATTTCGACGTTTAAGCGCTCTTTTCACTGCACTTTACGCGCCAAATGTAATGCACACACGTTTCAGCGTCGAAACAAGCCCAACGGCTCGCAAATCGCGATGATTTCGTCGATTTTGACGAAAATTGACCGTCATTTCCATCCCGTTTGAGATATTTCGACGTTTAAGCGCTCTTTTCACTGCACTTTACGCGCCAAATGTAATGCAAACACGTTTCAGCGTCGAAACAAGCCCAACGGCTCGCAAATCGCGATGATTTCGTCGATTTTGACGAAAATTGACCGTCATTTCCATCCCGTTTGAGATATTTCGACGTTTAAGCGCTCTTTTCACTGCACTTTACGCGCCAAATGTAATGCACACACGTTTCAGCGTCGAAACAAGCCCAACGGCTCGCAAATCGCGATGATTTCGTCGATTTTGACGAAAATTGACCGTCATTTCCATCCCGTTTGAGATATTTCGACGTTTAAGCGCTCTTTTCACTGCACTTTACGCGCCAAATGTAATGCAAACACGTTTCAGCGTCGAAACAAGCCCAACGGCTCGCAAATCGCGATGATTTCGTCGATTTTGACGAAAATTGACCGTCATTTCCATCCCGTTTGAGATATTTCGACGTTTAAGCGCTCTTTTCACTGCACTTTACGCGCCAAATGTAATGCACACACGTTTCAGCGTCGAAACAAGCCCAACGGCTCGCAAATCGCGATGATTTCGTCGATTTTGACGAAAATTGACCGTCATTTCCATCCTGTTTGGTCCGATATTTCGACGTTTAAATTAGTGGAATTTTTCACACGACTTAAGGTTGCCGATTAATAAGGTAGTTGTTGCCACCAGAAATAGTGACGAATCTGTTCGTGATCCGCTACGATTCGCGATGACGCTTCTTAATCTTAATTTGGCTTAAATCCAGGTAAAATTTTTTCCACCTTTCCTGCTTGGTCCGGATGTAATCTGCAGGGGAAATTAGTGGAATATCGATTTAAGGTTGCCGATTAATAAGGTAGTTGTTGCCACCAGAAATACCAGAAATAGTCTTAGGACTATTTCAAAGAATTTCTTTTTATTAAGTTATCTTTTTCCTCTTTTATTAAGTCTTTTTTTGGTAACTATTTATTGAATTCCTAATATTTTTTCAGGCACGCTCTCTTTTCCTTTATCCTTTATTTTTGGTAACTTTTCCGTGTCACAATTTATTGAGGGAATACGAATTTACCTTTATCTGTCTTGATTTTGGTAACTTTATTGATTAAAAGATTTTTTCTATTTTTAGTTTTTTTTTTTGGTAACTATTTATTTAGCAAATGCCTTTTCAGGCACGTAGGCTATTGTTCGAATCTTAGTACCTTTATCTTTCTTGATTTTTGGTAACTATTAGATTGAATTCCTAGCAAGAGATGCCTTTTCAGGCACGCTCTAGGCTGAGGGAAGACGAATCTCAGTACCTTTATCTGTCTTGATTTTCAGTAATTATGTGAGATGTTCATTCATTAATTTTATGTTTAGTGGTAGCGTTAACTGATGTTTAAAGCAACTGGCAAATAAATTCCATTTCCACTTTTCGGCTAACCTGCTATGCGCAGGAATACTGGCACGGGAGAGGATTAAAGTTAAATGCAATAAATATTTGTACTTGTTGAACGGATTTTTATTTGAATGTTGAATCGCTTAGGTTGTTACGCACGTATATGTGTATATATATATATTAATGTGAGAGGAGGTAGAACAAGAATTTTCGCGTTAACGGATTGGATAAGAATGTGAATTTTCCGTTGTTTGATACAAATTTACTTTTACGCTTGCCTTCTTCTTCTCTTTTTAATTTCGCTATAATAATATGTCCAAAGCTCAATTCGTTACTACGATTGGTTCGGTTGTCACGATTTTCTTGCCTTCGAATATAATTGTCGAGGGTGATTTTAACGATCCTCTCTGTGTGGGGTTCGTGTGATTTCACAAGCCTTTCCAAAGACGGGCAATATTTCGCCAACAGTGGGAGGAGGAATGTGAGGATCAATGGGTGTTTTCGATGATCGAAAACACCGGTTGCACAAGCCAACACAGCGAACGATCCTTTGGTTGAATTCTCAAAAGGAAATTATTCTACTATTTTCTCTTCTTGTTTTCTTTTCAATCGCATGCAATGACGGCAAGAATATCGGTTAATAGCAATGCCGGTATTGTTCTGCCGCGGTGTTTGCTCTAGATTTTCGATTAACGCCGTCGATGAATTTAATCGTCCTCTCTGTGCGGGACTTGTGTGATTTCGCAAGCCTTGCCCAAAGACGGGCAATAAGTTGCCAACAGTGGGAGGAGGAATGCGAAGATCAATAGGTGTTTCCGATGATCGAAAGCACCGGTTGCACAAGCCAACACAGTGGACAACCCCTTTGGTTGAAGTTTAAACAATAATTTATCTTCAAACCGTCCACGGAAATAAAATGAATTCGATGGTAGATAGCTCTAGTTTGATTCTCGGTGCAACGAAATTATCAGAGAAGAAGGAAATTCTCAAAATTGAATTTCTTACCTTGATAAGTGAGTGCTGTCTGGCGCCATTAACTCGCTTGTTCCGATGGTCGTCGGTGTTTTATCGATGGGATTTATTACTCGAACTCGGGTATAATTTATTATCGAATTTCTATTTTACTTACTTATTTATTTTGATAAACACCTTACAAATCTCTAACCGAATTAATATCGCAATTACAATATATATATTTTATTTTGACAATGTAATGGGGACTTCGGAAAATCTCTAACTTGATCGCGACTCTCTCTTTTCTTTTTATAATGAACAACTAAAGATCGCCGAAACGCTAAGTGTTACACAAATGTTTAACGCAAGAATGAACGTAATAATCAAACTATACTGGACGAAATAATAATGAGCCAAGAATACTCGTTACAATAATGACCACAAGAATATGAACACAAGAATGAATACAAGAATGAACGTAATAAAACTGGACGGTATAATGATCGAAAAAATAACTGGACGCTGCTCTATGTTGCTATGCTTATTTATAATGCTAATGCTATCCCCACGGGGTGGTGGTCCACTGGGGGTATGCTGCTTCCGTGGGAATCAGGACGTTGCAGTTTTTGGTTTCCTGAGATCGTACGTGACAGAATGCGAATTTCATATTTCGACTCAGTTTCTGTCGGTCCTGTGTTTCTGCTGAGCTAGCGTCTAGGAGATTTGAAGAGTTCCATGCTGATTTAGTTTTTCTTGAGCGAAACCTTGACGTTTGTATCGTGGGAATTATCTGTGTTTTCTTCGGCACGTGCAAGGGCTGGCGGCTGCAGCGTCAGTATCATTTCGATGTTCGCTCGGGCAACACGCGCAGTCCGCTGCTCTCCCAGAACGAGGTCCTCCACCTTCGAGTTATTTTCCGTAAGTTTGGTTTCGATGGATATTTGCATATTATGGTTGTTTTCGTGATTTTGATCCTTTTCCTTTTGTTGTTTCCTTAGGCTTCGGTGATTGACGTTTGAACAGTGTTTACGGAGGCGCCTCTATCGGAGGTTCTCATGCAGATTTCCCTGGTGCGTATTTTATCTTGTTTTTAGTTCGCTTGATTCGTCCTGATTCGTTTTATTTAAACTGTATTGTGTCGTTTCAGCGCAATTGGAAGAGGGATTCCGAAGAACCCGTGGGCGACTCGTCGTGGGTTCCTTATTATTATTTTGTTTATATGTTCAATATATATATACATTTAAATGCAAAGCTATCTATCTTATGTTTGTTAAATATATTTGTTTAATTTTATTTTTTTTTTTTTTTTTAATTATATATATATATATATATATATATTATTTTTTTATACATTTGTATTTGACAATATATATTTAAGAAAAATGTTAACAATGTGTTTTCATGATTTGTTTCTCGCGGCTGATTTCCACCAATCCCCATCATTCCTGTCGCGTGTTATTATTTATTTCTACCTCGGCACGACGTTCCATTTTTGTATTAAATATTTATTTTCGTTGTTCTTTCCTTTTCCTTTTCTTTCTTTTTCCTATCGAAAGTATAATTTATTTTTTCGTAATACATAATATTTAGTGCACGCATGTTTCAAGATGGCCGCCCGTGAGTGTCTCTCGCATACAGTGATTTCTATTGATCTCGGATCTATTTATCAATTATGTGTAAATCTTGTTTTGATGTTTTGACGTATAGTTGAAGTGAGAAATATAGTATTTTGTATTTATCTAACGTGTATAATTATTGCGTGTGTTCCGACGTGCGCGTATAAATCTAACATGGCTGCTCGCAAATGTCATCAGTGAGGTTACAGTGGCGGATCTTTAGTTTTGTTCGATATCGAAGTGATTTTCCGTTTGTCGCTCGTTTTTCCTTATTCTACCACAATTAGTCTATATATTTATTGTTAATATTGTTATCATTATTGTTAAAATGACAATAGTATTACTTGTGTGAATGTATATATATATATATATATATATTATATGTGACTAAATGTTTTGTAATTTTTCCGATAGTGTTATTTATTGTTCAGAGTAGTTTATTTTATAGTGTTCAATAATATAAAACACACACAAACGTGTATTTATATATATATATATATATACATATGCGTATACATATTTCTTTTAGTGGTGTAGTTTCATAAGAAGTGAAATGTTAATTATTTATTTTATATTAATTTCATTTAATAAGATAGAACACACACACGTACACGTATACATGTATATATTTCTTGTAGTTTGATTTTCATTTAGATTCTTTAGTGATATGATGTTGTGTGTTTGAGGTTATATTTTGATTTCATATATACATATATATCTTGTATTGTGACAACATAGTATTAAAGTTTATTTCTAGATTATTGTGTGTTTAATGTGTTTTCCACATATTTGTGTTTGACAGTAGAATCTGTAGGCAATTCTTCAAGTCGTTGCGGTGTCAATTATTTTGAACGTTCCAGCCTGTCGACAGGTCGTTACTTAGTCCCTAGTGTCGCGTTTTGAGTTCTATTTCATTTGTATTCATTTAGATTATTAATATTAGCTTACAGTATAGATTATATATTTATATAATATATATATAAGTTTTCTATTTCTTTTTCTATTATTTTGTATTCATTTAGATTATTAGTAGTAGTTTAGTTTAGAGTATAGATTATATATATATATATATATATATATATATATATATATATATATAGACATCCATGTTTCATAATGTAGTTTTCATTTACGTTTTAGCCTATCGACAGGTTGTTGCGTTGCGTGTTCTATTTCTTTAGTATTCATTTAGATAATAATTTAGTATAGATTATATATTTATATGTTTTATATATATATAGACATCCATGTTTCATTAGTTTTCATTTACGTTTTAGCCTATCGACAGTTTGTTGCGTTGTGTGTTCTATTTCTTTAGTATTCATTTAGATAGTAATTTAGTATAGATTATATATTTATATGTTATATATATATAGACATGCATGTTTCTTAATGTAGTTCTCATTTATAATTACTTTTTACCGGAATGTCGTCTAGTTTTAAGTATCTATCTTAGATTAATAATTTGATGTAACAATGTAGAGCGCACACATATATATATATATTCCTGACAATGTAACCTTTATTTCTTTAATAATACAATATTGTATGTTTTAAGTATTCGTTAGACTATAAGTTCTTTTGATTTTATATACTCATATATTTATAGTTTGGTTTGTTACATAGTATTGTCTCTAATATTTTCTGGATTATTACATGTTTTGCATATATGTTTATATTTATATGTAACTCTCCAAGTTGTTGCTGCGTTGATTGAATAAAATATATTTATATACACATATATTTCTGGTGTTTCAATTATTTCCCTTTTCTAGTTATTCTTATTTCCTGGTTTATTTATTCGGTTCGCGACTCATTCAGTTTATTAGTAGATTCTATTTACTTTTAATTTTATACTGGTTGGATTTATTAGTCACCCTCATTTGTTAATTCTATATTTCGTTTCTTAATGCCGTATGTTCGTTTGTGTATTCAAATCCTTATTCGCGCGTTTTGTATCGCGCAGTTTTCTCGTTACGGCACGTGCGGAGTGACCGTCATTTCCATCCCGTTTGAGATATTTCGACGTTTAAGCGCTCTTTTTTCACTGCACTTTACGCGCCAAATGTAATGCACACACGTTTCAGCGTCGAAACAAGCCCAACGGCTCGCAAATCGCGATGATTTCGTCGATTTTGACGAAAATTGACCGTCATTTCCATCCCGTTTGAGATATTTCGACGTTTAAGCGCTCTTTTCACTGCACTTTACGCGCCAAATGTAATGCAAACACGTTTCAGCGTCGAAACAAGCCCAACGGCTCGCAAATCGCGATGATTTCGTCGATTTTGACGAAAATTGACCGTCATTTCCATCCCGTTTGAGATATTTCGACGTTTAAGCGCTCTTTTCACTGCACTTTACGCGCCAAATGTAATGCAAACACGTTTCAGCGTCGAAACAAGCCCAACGGCTCGCAAATCGCGATGATTTCGTCGATTTTGACGAAAATTGACCGTCATTTCCATCCCGTTTGAGATATTTCGACGTTTAAGCGCTCTTTTCACTGCACTTTACGCGCCAAATGTAATGCACACACGTTTCAGCGTCGAAACAAGCCCAACGGCTCGCAAATCGCGATGATTTCGTCGATTTTGACGAAAATTGACCGTCATTTCCATCCCGTTTGAGATATTTCGACGTTTAAGCGCTCTTTTCACTGCACTTTACGCGCCAAATGTAATGCACAACACGTTTCAGCGTCGAAACAAGCCCAACGGCTCGCAAATCGCGATGATTTCGTCGATTTTGACGAAAATTGACCGTCATTTCCATCCCGTTTGAGATATTTCGACGTTTAAGCGCTCTTTTCACTGCACTTTACGCGCCAAATGTAATGCACACACGTTTCAGCGTCGAAACAAGCCCAACGGCTCGCAAATCGCGATGATTTCGTCGATTTTGACGAAAAATTCGACCGTCA
>JACSOB010000399.1:0-17853 GCA_019677175.1 Bombus sylvicola | reverse complement strand
TCTTCTCTTCTAGTTTTTCTTATTTGTATCTCTCTCTCGTTCCTGTCTTCTTTTCGCTTTTTTTTCACTTTCTCCTCGTATGCTCACCCTTTATTTTCCCTTCTTCGTGCCACTTTGTTTCCTTCTCTTTTTTCCCTTCACACTTCACTTTTTCCACAGAGCTTTCCATTCGGGTGTTACCCCCGCCCCGAACCAAACCGAAAGTCCATCATTTGTAATGATTATTCGTAATCAGAACACTCAAAAATTAATATTTTTTATTCACTTAATTTTTTCAAAACATCTTTTATAATTTAGTAGATTTTTTTTATAGCCAAGGAGAGTTAACTTTTTTTTTTAATAACTTCTCTCGTAAGAATTTTGAGAATAATTATTATTTTCGGCCACTGGTTGAAATATTTAAAGTTATTCATATTTTTTACCTTTTAAACAAAGTCAGAAAATCCTATGTAGCTTATAGGGATCTAGAAACAGCCAGATTAATTTATTCTAATTGTTTTTAGGTGTCTTTATCAATTTATAATGTTCTATTACAAACTATCGTAAATTAGATAATCTTACCTATAAATATATGTCGGAGATGAAAGGACACCGTAGCCTTTGGAATTCTGGATAGTCCCACAATATTGTAATCTAGAGTCTACTATAGCTGTAATTAAACAATTGTAGTTATTCAATCCGATTGTAATTATTCGCGAGTTGTGATGATGAGCTTGGGCTCGGGGCGACAGCCAGTCGCCGAACGTAGCAACGGTCACGGGATGAACGCTTTGTCTAACAAAGGCACGGAGTAATTCTATAGCTCTCTCTAAAAAGGAAATAGTTGTAACACTCGGCAGTAAACATTCCAACGGTCTCTGTCCCGTAGCGCGCCACACGCAGACCCTATTCTTCGAATAAGATGATTGCCAGATGTCGATGCGTCTTCGCAGTACACGTTCAGCTAGCCTGAGGGCCCGTTATAAACACTAAGATCTAGTTACCTAAAGTCCTTCAAATAGACAAACAGTCTTTGTCCCAACTACGGGAAGATAGAGGAGACATATTTTCCAACGAACGACGCCTCCCACCAGCAACTTTCCCTCGAGGGCGGCTAACGTCTTTTTCTAACCACCGATATAGAGATCGACCAATTAGCAGCTACGCCAATTTCCCTTACTTTCTGAACGAAGGTTGTCTTCGACCAATCCGATGATTTCGTGTCCTCGGACACACTCCATCATAGTTTTCCTCTGCAGCATCATCGGGACGGGAAATTCATTCTATCTCGCGATCTCATCGACGAAAAGAGTAACCCCTTACGACCAGGGAAGATTACGCGTCTGACTTAGATTTTGCGAGCACGTTCATCTATCATCCCGTCGACCGCGGATTCGTTATTGAACCTAGGATCATTGTCATTAGTTTCTCGAGTATCTAACTATCACGGTTATTTGTCCGGTTCTATGATAATCGTATTTGCACTAGTCAATGTCTTCTCTATTGCATACCGACGACGTGTAACCCAAACGAAGATTCGTTTCACGCCCCTAACCCTAATTCTAATGTAAACCCGACATATATATATGTCGGAGATGAAAGGAAAGCCGAAGCCTTTCCTTGGAAATTTTAGGAACATCCTCTAGTACCTTAGCCTAGATTTTATTATACTTGTAATTGCTTAAGATTTGTAATAAGCGAGATTGGGTTCGAGGTGACAATCGGTCGCTGAACGTAGCCACGGTCACGGGATGGATGTTTTATCTAACGGAGGTCTGGAGTGGTTGTATGTGTTTTCCGAGAAATGTGGTTGTGGCGGCATGCGGCCTCGAGAGCAGGCCTATCCACGTGTGATGTTGCCTCGGAGGTGCCGATGCAATGGGACATACATTGTATTAGTAATCAAAACTCCAGGCAGAAACTGCCTAGCAACAGCGTTTGGAACTTTCTCGATGCTTCCAACGAGTGTGCCTAGCAACGGCGTTTGGAACCTTCTCGATGCTTCCAAACGGGTATAGAAAACAAAATGCAATCGTACAGGGAGAAAAATCTCCACGAGGCTGGCATTCTTGCGATTGCCTTGGAGAGTGACACATCGAGCATTTTCGACGATCGCATTTGCGTCTAAGTTAGTTTCGCTTAGTAAGGAGTTATCCCGGTGACCGTGGATTCGTTTGAACTCAAACATTGCTAATAGTATTATTTAATTTAATTATTCGTAGATCGTATTATTCATTAGGCTTAGTGTTTGTTAGACTTATTATTAGTTGTACTTATTATTTGTTAAGCTTTATATAGACCTGTATATACGTGTAAATAAAATCTCGGCTTTGTGAAACGATGGCTAGTCCACATGAAGAGTCGTCGCGCGCCCAAAATTCGAATCGTGATCCGACATATATATATATATATATATATATATATATATATGTCGGGTTGACGTTGAGGATGGAGTTGGGAGCGTTAGATGAGGCCTCATTGAGATTAGCCATTGTTGCGGTGTAGTAACAGTGCGGTTTATTAACACAAGTATGAAGTACACAGGTTCAACAATCAAACACGGCGATTAAGCGTTCGCGGCACTAGTGACAATGATCTTTGGTTCGATAACGAATCAACGGTCAACGGGATGGTAGATGAACGTTTTTTTCTAAGTCTGAATAATTACTGATTGTCAAGGCGTAACTCTTTAGTCGGCGAAGTCGCAAAAAAGAATGACTCTCCCGTGCCGGTGATGCCACGGGGAAAACTATGCTGGGGTGTGCCTAAGGACACGAGATGATCGGATTCGTCGAGAAAGCCTTAGTTCGGAGAGTAAGGGAAATTGGCGTTGCTGCTAATTGGTCAATCTCCATATCGGTGGTTAGAAAAGATGCTAGCCGCCCTCCAGGGGGAAGTTGCTAGTGGGGACGCCGTTCGTTGAAACATAGGTCTCTCCTATCTTCCCGTAGTTGGGACAAAGACTGTTTGTCTGTTTGAAGGACTTTAGGTAACTAGATATTAGTGTTTATAACGGTCCTTGGGCTAGCCGACCACGTACCGCCGGGATGCGTTGACATCTGGTAAACATCCTGCCCGGAGAATAAGATCTGCGTGTGGCGAGCTACGGGACAGAGACACCGTTGGAATGTTTACTGCCACGTGCCGCTACAAATCTTTCTTTTAAGGAGAGAGCTATAGAATTATTCCGTACCTTTGTTAGACAAAGCGTTCATCCCGTGACCGCGGCTACGTTCGGCGACTGGCTGTCGCCTCGAGCCCAAGCTCACTATCACAAATCTCAAACAAATACGATCGGATCGAAAGACGACAATTGTTTAATTACGCCTATGATAGAATCTAGATTACGGTGTTAGGGGATTATCCCGAAGTTCCAAATGGGAGGCTTCGATGTCATTTCATCTCCGACATATAATTTATTAATAAATAAAATATAAAATCTAAAAAATGTAAAAATAAAACTTATAATTATTAAAATAATCCCAGAAACCATTATATTTAATATAATTTAAAATATTTTTATTTTATATCATTGAAATCACAATTCAATATTTTTTTTATTAAACTATTTAAATAAAACAATAATTTAAAAATAAAAATATTTAAAGGTAATAAATGTAAAATTAAAGTTAAATAATTTATTAACTTACCATTCATCAAATTTATTTTTAAATAAAAAATTTTTCCATATTGAATAAATCTAAATAAATAAATTGAATAAATAAATCTAATTAAGCAATAAAATAATAAAAATACAAATAAATATTTACATCAACTAATTAATCTAATTAATAAAAAAATTTCACTTACTATATTTAAAGATAAAGGAGCTCCAGAATTATAAATACACATTAAAAATCATATTATTGTTATTGAAGGTTGTTACGTCGCGTAACACTACTTAGACCAGGCCACACACCGCGGGCAAGATGGCAACCAGATGTCTTCGGATACTTACTGCGTTCCCTCAATATTCTCAAGTATCCGCCATAAATCTCAGGAATTTCCTAGTCGAGGTCCTTCAGACCGAACAAATATCTGTTTTCCGTACCATTTCTGAAGACCATTGTCTACTACGGCTTGACAAGGGAAAGTTAGTTTTTCTCACGTATGATGCAACTTTCCTCCCACTAGCCACTTTCTCTCGAGGGCTGCTAAGACCCTTCCTAGTCCACCGACCTTCGTTTTAACCAATTAACAACGAAGCCTATTTCCTTCACTCTCTTAGCCAAAATCGTCACCCACAAATCCGATGATTCCGTGCGCTAGACACACCCATCCTTAGTTTTCCTCCGCCACGGCATCGTCTCCGAACATCACTGATTTTACGTCCTTCGAACAGTCAACATCCTAGACCGGGATACACCCGTAGATCAGTCACTCATTCATCTTATACATACGCACCAGCGTAACTGTTTCATTTACAAGTTGTGAGAATAAACTGTGATATAACCTTACACCGTGTTACATTCAATTAACCACCTCTGTTATCTTAACCGAAACAAGGGAACGACTATTTCGCGGCGTCGATTAACCGAATCGTAGCGAGAATTTACGCCTCTCGCTGACGCGTTTTCCTAGCGACCGCGTCTCTCCGCGAACGGTCGTAACATTTGGTCCTTCGAGCCGGATCACGTGTTAAGTGAAAAGTGCACGCCAGTGACACCCACTACCATACAGTGCCACGTGAATCCAAGATAACCAGCAGCGGAAGCGTTACCACCCCAGCGAGGTCAGTAACGTCAAGGGCCGTCACCTTTGAAGAGGCATAATTCGGTGGTTGAAACGCAACCACGCAGCCTCCTGCCGCAACTGGACAATTATCAACGCAACGAATCTCACAACGCAACGAATCTCACAACGAACAATACAACCGAACGAGTCGCCGTCGGGAAGGAACAAGGCGCTCCTCGCCAAGCATACACGCGACCTCACGCCGCACGACAGTAAGGTAAGCTCGTTCCTTATTTCAACCATCTCCTATCCTCGGCAACGATGACGAGCGAGGATCAACTCATCACCCTGCGTCAGGGACGAGGCTATTGCAGCGGCCGATTCACATATCTATCGAACCGACTCGACGAGTACGAACAATCCGGGCGTCAGCAAACCGCCTTATTAATGAACTACCAGAAACAACTGACCGAAGCTACGAGTCAGTTCGAAGCGATCCAAATCGAGTTGGAAGTATTAGATGAGGAAGAACAGGCGCGCGGCTTCGAAATAAGAGATCAGTACGTCGCGGTAGACATAAAGCTACACAATCTTATGAGGAACGCGCAAGCAGCATCGCCGTCGACATCCATCAACTTCCCAACCTGTGCATCATCCGCAAGTTTAAATCCGATAGCGTCATTATTATCTGAACAATCTGGTTCAACACCACCAAACACCGTAAATCAGACAATCTCTCACATCCTCAGCTTATCGCCTAAACGCGACTTGAGGACAACCTCTCACGATCTTCTGGATCGGAAGAAACTGAGCCCCGTCCAGAACAACAGAGTCGATTTCGAATCAAAACCTGCAGCAGAGGTTTCGAAATCCACGATGATCGGATCATCTAGTAGCATTTCTTCCTCGATCGGTATTTCAACGTTCAGTCTGTCTGATACCGCACCGCCTATATCACATGAGAGCAGGAGTATCATATCGGAGAATCATTTTCCTGGACATAACGCGAAGACGCCACTTTCTCCATTGCGACAAGGGTCCACGGATAAAGTACCTACCATGGCGAACTCACAGCCACCGGAACGCAGCAGCAACACGTCTATCAGTGTCCAGGGAAGCAATAATGAATTAAACAGCAACAAAGTTCATTCTCTCCCGACGGATAATATCGTATTAAATTTACCGCCGATCTCGTCGCGAGTCACGCGCAACTCATTGCATAACACCCGCAGCTCGACATCTACACGCGACTTGACGACAACCAAGTTCGCGTCCGCATTATCTCGACCGTCGTACCCAAAGACACAAACCACCTTGAAGGTGACAACCTTCAACGAGCCTTTGGACCTGAAGAAAGAGAAGGTCTCACCAGGCGACAAATCGTTTCAGAAACTAATCTCCCCTAATCTGTTACAGAACGTTCATGATTCTTTGACCGCAGTTCACAACCTAGATAGCAGCAGGTTGAGTCCCATCCAGGACAGCAAGGTCAACGTTGAGTCTAAACCTACTGTGAAGGCGTCGAAATCCACCATGATCAAACCGTACAGGGGCAGATTTTCTTCGGGCAATACTTCCACGATGAACGTCCAACACAACGTATCGACGTTCAATCATCTCTCTTACATCACGTCATCTGCACCACCCGAGATTAGAAACACTGCATCGGACAATCACTCTCCGAGACGTAACTCGAAGACTCCTCCTTCGCCACCTCAGAGATGTGCTACGCCTGCAATTGGCCCTACTCGGAATAATTTCCGCATTGTTACCATCATGACTAATCACTCAAACGGCATCGGTAATTTACAGAACATTCCATCTGATCCCAATGATTCTCTACTGAGTTCACAGAGCGCCACACCGAACAAATCGCCTACCGCAGACTTCTCCCGGAAGTCACCCGTGGCTGCAACGACACCACCATACTCTCAATGGCAAAACAATTCTCAATCACGACGCCCAACGCTTCTTCTCTAGCAAGGATCATTACCAAGAGTGCGATTCGGGCGGGTCATCGGGGAGGCCAATCTCCCAATCCACTACAGACATCGTTCGCATCAAGACAGATCAAACCTCAAAACTCCACGCCGTGTTTGACGAATCTTTATCAAGCACCACCGATGTTCCCTTCAACGACACTTCCTGGGCCGAGGTGTTTAACGATACTTCCAGAAGCAAGATCCACGACACTTCCTGGGTCGTGAACTTCAACTGGAAATCGCTCGGCAACGATGAGGAAGGCGGCTACCTAGACTACGAGGGAGACAACGTGCCCTCAAGGCAACGTGCCTTCGGCCGCATCGCCAAGTTCACCCTGAGGACGACAGCATTATCCGGACGGTTGCCGTTCATACGGCAAGGAGCAACCTGGACCAAGGTGCAAGCGGCTCGTCACATTACCGAGCCAACCCGATCCAGCGGCATACGAACACCCAACAATCGACAAGGACTTGGGCGACAGCTCAAATTAATTTTACCTTTACAGAACTTTTGATCGGTACCCTCTCAACGGGGAGTATGTTACGTCGCGTAACACTACCTAGACCAGGCCACACACCGCGGGCAAGATGGCAACCAGATGTCTTCGGATACTTACTGCGTTCCCTCAATATTCTCAAGTATCCGCCATAAATCTCAGGAATTTCCTAGTCGAGGTCCTTCAGACCGAACAAATATCTGTTTTCCGTACCATTTCTAAAAGACCATTGTCTACTACGGCTTGACAAGGGAAAGTTAGTTTTTCTCACGTATGATGCAACTTTCCTCCCACTAGCCACTTTCTCTCGAGGGCTGCTAAGACCCTTCCTAGTCCACCGACCTTCGTTTTAACCAATTAACAACGAAGCCTATTTCCCTCACTCTCTTAGCCAAAATCGTCACCCACAAATCCGATGATTCCGTGCGCTAGACACACCCATCCTTAGTTTTCCTCCGCCACGGCATCGTCTCCGAACATCACTGATTTTACGTCCTTCGAACAGTCAACATCCTAGACCGGGATACACCCGTAGATCAGTCACTCATTCATCTTATACATACGCACCAGCGTAACTGTTTCATTTACAAGTTGTGAGAATAAACTGTGATATAACCTTACACCGTGTTACATTCAATTAACCACCTCTGTTATCTTAACCGAAACAAGGGAACGACTATTTCGCGGCGTCGATTAACCGAATCGTAGCGAGAATTTACGCCTCTCGCTGACGCGTTTTCCTAGCGACCGCAAAAAACTAATGTATAAAAATATTAAATAAAAAGAAGATAAAACCCGATCCTCAGTATAACCTCATTCTATAATTATATAAAAATTAATAATAATCTAGATTCATATATAAAATAAAATATTAATAAATCTATACATATAAAATTAACCAATATAAAAAAAAATATTAAAATTAAATTTAAAATTAAACAATTTTTTTTATATTCTTTTAAATTCAAAAAATTATTCCAAATACTCAAAATATTATTAAAATTAAATAATTTGAATAATAATTATTTCTTAAACCTCTAATTAAATTTATTCATTTTATTCAATTTAAATTTATTAAAAAATTTAATCTAATTAAAAATAAATTAAATTTCAATTAAAATTTCATTCAAAATATAAAATATTAATTTATAATCAAATTTTTTAAACAATATATATATATTTATTTATATATTATATATATATTATAATTATTATTATAAAATTATAAAAAATTTATTAAATAAATAAAATAATTAAAAAATTAATTAAAAAATTAACAAAAACAAATTAAATATTAAAATTTTTATATTTTAATATTTAATGAAAATTTTATTAATCATTAACTATTTTATATCAATAAATCTAAATATTAATCTAATATTAATTATAAACTATTTCTATTCTAATATTTTTATCTCACCATTAAAACAATTAATATGATTAATTTTTTATATTATCTTTATAACAATTAATGTAGTATCGTGAGTGAGAGGACTGGGAGTTGGCGGGTGAACCGCGTGAAATGTCGCGAGGCGTTTGTTTTCCATCGCGTAGTTTTGGAAAGAGTAGGCCTACATGATCTTGGCCACGAGCGGTTGCCAAGCGACGGGAAAAAAGGGGAATCAACAAACGCAGTTGGGCGAGTGGCGTTGCCGAGAGAGTGTGGATTGCATTTTGTAAAAAGTCGAGTCGTTATCTAATTATTTAGTTGTGCTGTTTTCTGTATGTTTGGTGTGAATGGTTCAGGTTGAACTACAATCGTCTTTTCTGTCAAATCAACATCTGTATCATCAATTCCTTGTAAATATATATATTATACCACGATAATACATTTTTGGGGGGCTCAGCCGGGATTGGACAAGACAGAAAACGAAACGGTTTAACAGAGCTATTCGCGCTAGTTGTGAGTTTACCGGTACGCGGTGCGGTAAAAGACGATATCGTTGACCGTTCAAGTTGGTGTAGTGTGAAAATGGCAAATGTCGGGGACGAACGATTGTCGGGTGAAGAAGGTTCGACGCTGGAGGAGCTGAGAAGTAAGCTCGCGCGAATGAACCTCCCTATATCGGGCGCGAGGTCAGTGCTGATTGCGAGGCTGAATCGGGCGTGTAGGGCTGGACAATCGTATCCTAAGGGAGCGACGGGCGGTGAAGAGCCAACCGGTCAACGAGATTTAGAAAATGTACAGAAAGCTGAGCGTGATTGTAACGAAGATGAAAATGTTGAGAAAATGAATACGAAGGAGTTGAAAGAGCGCCTTGCTAGTTTGGGTCTAAAACGACGGGAAGAAAAGCAGAATTACGCGTACGACTACAAGCGGCCATGGACGGTAACGAACGATGTTTCGTCGGAAGAAGAAAGCGACGACGAAAGTGAGGACGAAGATGACAAAAAAATACGCAGGAAGACACAAGAGAGGTACGCGAAGGGTGTATCAGGACCGTGATGAATGTTGTCGAAGGGCATGTGTTGGTGCGACACTGAGTTTTAGAGACGTCGAAGATGCACTTGAGTCGTTTAGTGGCAACAAAGGTGAAAATGTCGAACGATGGTTCGAGTCGTTCGAGGAAGTCGCTGATACGTGCATGTGGTCGGATGGACAGAAGACAGTCTACGCGAGGAAGCTGCTGAAGGGATCAGCGAAAATATTCGCGAGTTTCGAGTGTCACGCCAGGACTTGGCATGAGTTGAAGAGGGGGCTGGTAAAAGAATTTTCGAGGAAAAGTTAACAGTAGGCAGGTACATCAGAAACTTGAAGAAACAAAAAAGGAGAGTGATGAAGCATGTTTGGCTTACATGTACCGCATGCTCGAAATAGCCAGCCATGTGGACATAGAGGAGGAAGCAAAGGTGGAGTACATAGTGGATGGAATAATAGACAACGAGAGCAATAAGGCTATATTGTACGGCGCTACGTCAATCAAAGAGTTGAGGAAGAGGTTAGTGATGTACGAAGAGCAGAAGAGTCGCAGAGTAAAGTCGATCGTGAGGCCGGCTAAAACCGAGAATAAAGGGATGCCCAGTCGGTCTGCAGAGGTAATGAAGAAAAGAAGATGCTTCGTTTGCGGTAGTGAGGATCATCTAAGTGTTAAGTGTCCGGAGAGAGAAAAAGGTGTTAGGTGTTTTGAGTGCGGCGGATTTGGACATGTTGCTGCGAGGTGTACGGCGCGACCGAAAGAGACCTGCGTAGTGTCAAGATCCGAGAAGAGGAAGTATATGAAGGAAGTGGCGATAGATGATTGTAGGTTTGTGGCATTAGTGGATACGGGTAGTGATCTCACGTTCATTCGATCAGACGAGTATGCGAGGTTAGGGTCACCACCGCTAGGTAAATGCAAGCTTAAGTTCGACGGTTTTAGTTCCGCTGGTAATGAGACCTGGGGTGAATTCACCAAGGTAATGATGGTTGATGGGTATAAACTGCCAATCACTTTGCACGTTGTTTCGAACAAAATATTGACGAAGCATGGCATGTTGTTGGGCACTGATTTTCTGGATCAGGTAGAATTACGGGTTAAGCGAGGCGAAGTGACTTTCTTGAGGCTTGACGAACAGACTAACAAAGACGTGCCGAATATATTTAGGATCAACGCGATAGAACAGACTGATGAAATAGACCTAACACACGTGCAGGAACCGCATTATCGGGAAGCAATTCGCGATATCGTTAAGGGGTATAAGCTGGAGAAAAGAGTAAAGGATCAGGAAGAAGAGTTGGACGACTTAGCTGGCCAGGTGCAGTTGCTCGAGCAGGCGAAGTTAAGGCTCGAGATGAGCATCGAGCAACAACGCAAGGAAATACGCAAAGAGATGCAACAGAGGGACGAGGAGTTAGAAGACGTACGTGGTAACGCTCTGAAAAAGGTGAAAGCTCTAGAGTCGCAGGTGGAGAACGAGCGCGAAGAGAGGACGATACTGCTTCGAGAGAAGCATGAGTTGGAACGTCGTTTGGTAGCTATCGAAGAACAGGATCGTGCTGAACGTGCGGCAGAAGCTGATACCATGCATAGGCTAAAAAGAGATTTGAAGAGAACCAAAGCATTGCTAAGAGACGCTCAAACGATGCTGGAGAGATCGAAAGGTGACTCGACGGGTAAAGCAGCTTTACGACAGCTGAAGAGCCAGTTAGAAGATGCAGAATGCGCTAGAGCAGTTGCAATTAAAGCGAAACAGGCACTGGAGCAAGAACTGAATGAGACGCAGGCTTCGTTGCAGGAAGCACTGCGGCAACGTTCCGAAGCAGAAGATCGTGCTAATGTAGTTAGTCGCGAACGAACTGAGCTACTGTCGCAATTGGAAGAAAATAAAGAAGAGTTGGCAGAAGTGTTGAAGAAGTATCGGGCAGCTGCGCAGCAATTGTCGGAGGAACGGAGACGAGTAGCAAGGCACGTGGTGATTGGCAAAGTGGACCACGAGATGGTGTCCTCATCGGATTCATGCGGCCAGCAGGAGGACTTAGCGAACATCACGAGGAGGAAGAATCTGGCTAAACAACAGCAACAGGATGTTGTTGACGATATTTGCGAATTTACTGAGAAGGATAGCGTTGCGGGTGTGAGGGTTGTTTCAAGTTTTCGGACAGACTCGAAGAGAGTCAATGCAAGGCGAACGAAAAGACAAGGGAAATTGCACGCGCGGAATCCCTCCAATAATATTATTAATAGAACAAAAATTTCATTAAACTTATTTATATTAATAATTATTTTTATTAGAGGTATCTTAATTGTATTTTCTTATTTTATTAGTTTAATCAACAAAATATGAATAAAAACAATTTAACAAACTTATTATTATTAAATTTAATAATTTAATTTTAATTTTTATTAATTTATTAAATTATAATAAAATAATTATTAAAAATTTAAATTTTAATTATTATAAAAATAAAAAAAATTATATTATTAAAAAATTATATTTAAAACCAAATTATTATATTTTAATTATATTTATTATTTTTTTTAATTTTAATATTATTAATCATAACAAAAATTTGTTATATTAAAAATAAAAACCTACGAGCAAAAAAAAAAAAATGAAAAAATAATTCCTTCTATTTATAAAATACATTTATTAAATTTACCAATATCATTTATTAATTTACCAACACCAATTAACATTAATTATTTATGAAATTTTGGATCAATACTTGGAATATTTCTAATAATTCAAATTATTTCAGGATTATTTTTATCAATACATTATTGTCCAAATATTAATATTGCTTTTAATAGAATTTCAAATATCATAAAAGATATAAATTCAGGATGATTAATTCGATTAATTCATATAAATGGTGCATCATTTTATTTTTTTATTATATATTTACACATTGCACGTAATATATTTTATTATTCATTTAAATTATTTCAAGTTTGATCAATTGGAGTTTCAATTTTATTTCTATCTATAGCAACAGCATTTCTTGGATATGTATTACCATGAGGACAAATATCATTTTGAGGAGCAATAGTAATTACCAATTTAATTTCAGCCATTCCATATATTGGACAATTTACAGTCGAATGAATCTGAGGTGGATTCTCAATTAATAATGATACTTTAAATCGATTCTATTCATTTCATTTTATTTTACCATTTATTATTTTAATAATAGTATTTATACATTTAATTATTCTTCATATTACAGGATCTTCAAATCCAATACATTCAAAAATTAACATTTACAAAATTAACTTTCATCCATATTTTTCTATTAAAGATTTAATTACAATTATTCTAACATTTATTTTATTTATATTAATTAATTTACAAATACCATATATCTTGGGAGATCCAGATAATTTTAAAATAGCAAATCCAATAATTACCCCAATTCATATTAAACCTGAATGATATTTTTTATTTGCATATTCAATTTTACGAACAATTCCTAATAAATTAGGTGGAGTAATTATATTATTTATATCAATTTTTATTTTATATTTAATTCCATTAATTAATTTAAATAATTTAAAAAATAATAAATTTTATTTTATTAATAAAATTTTTTATTGATGATTCATTAATATTTTTATTATATTAACCTGATTAGGTAAACAAATAATTGAATATCCATATACTAATCTAAATTTAATATTTACATCATTATGTTTTATATATTTAACTTTTTCATTTTTATAAAATAATATTTGAGATATTTTATTAAAAAAAAAAATAAGTCAATGAACTTGAATAAGTATATGACTTGAAATCATATCATAGAAATAAAATTTTCTATTAACTTAAAATTATTTTAAAATAATTTTATAAACTAATAAACATATATATATATATTTATAAATTTTATAAACTAAAATTATATAAAAAATATTTTATAAACATATATATATATATATATATTTATATTTAATATATTTATATATATATATATATTCATATTCAAATTAAAATTTAATTTAATAATTTATAAAAATTTAATAAACAAATAAAAATTACAAAAAATAATATTTTATTAATTAAATATTTTATTTATAAATTTATATATTTATATATATATATAATATATAAATTTCACACACACACACACACACACACACACACACACACACACACACACATATATATATATATATATATATATATATATATATATATATATTATATATATTATTTATATAATAAATAAATTTAATAATAAATAATAAATAATTTTTTATTTAAATAAAAATTATAAATTAAAATATTTATATTTATATAAATAATTAATTTATAAATAATTTTAATATTTAAATTTAAATATTATAAAAATAATTTACACACATACCTATACTTATAATTAAATAAAATAAAATACTAAAATTTATATTTTTATATAAAATTAACAATTTAATAAATATTTAAATAAAATATATTTTAATAAATTAAATTATATAAATTTTTAAACTAAAATTCTTAATAAATAAAAAATATACAAATCAACTATTTTAAAAATTTAAAAATAAAAACATTAATATTATATAATAAATATTCTTTAAAATTAAAATTATAAAACTATTAATATAATAAATTCTTTTTATTAAATAAATAAATAATAAATATATTAAAATTAAAATTAATAATTCAATTCAACATATTATTATTAATTTATCATATCGAATTCGAGGTAAAACACCCCGAATTATAATTAATATAATAATATGAAATAAATAAACTAAAATAAAATTAAATGATCATCAATTAAATCCAAAAAATATAATTGTTAATAATATTCTTATAAACATCAAATTTAAATATTCAGATAAAAAAATTAAAACAAATATTCCACTATAATATTCAACATTAAATCCAGAAACTAACTCTGACTCTCCCTCAATTAAATCAAATGGAACTCGATTTAAATCAATTAATGATCTAATAATAAAAATAATATATAAAGGATATATATAAAAAAAAAAAATAATATTATATTGAAACTTCGTAAATTTATAAAAGGAATAATCCTCAATTAAGATTATTAATATAAAAAAAATACTAAAAATAATAAAATTTCAAAAGAAATTATTTGAGATATAGAACGTAATGAACCTAAAATAGAATAATTACATAAAGAAACTCACCCAATTATTATAATTGGATAAACCATTAATCTTAAAATTAATATTAAATAAATAATTCTATAATCAATAAAATAAAATAAATTTATTCAAGGATAAATAAATCATAATATTAATGATAAAAAAAATATAATTATTGGACTATATAAATATATATTATTAATTCTTAAACAAAAAAATTCTTTTTAGATAAATTTTAATGCATCACTAAAAGGTTGAAATAAGCCTTTTATTCTTAATTTATTTGGACCTTTACGTAATTGAATAAAACCTAATATTTTACGTTCAAACAATGTTAAAAATGCTACTCCAATTAAAATTATTAAAATAATTAACAAAAATTAATAAAAAAAATTATTATATATTATAACTTTAATATAATTTAATTAAATTCTAAATTTAATGCACTAATTTGCTAATATAATAAAATTTATTAATTAATTTAATAATAATTTAATTAAAAATTATAGTCCTTTCGTACAAATAATTTATTTATTTTTATAGATAGAAACCAATCTGACTCACGTCGATTTGAACTCAAATCATGTAAGATTTTAAAAAGTCGAACAGACTTAATTATTAAACTTCTACATTTAAAATTTATCTTAATTCAACATCGAGGTCGCAATCATCTTTATTAATACGATCTTTAAAAAAGATATTACGCTGTTATCCCTAAGGTAATTTATTCTTATAATTTTTAATAAAAGATCATTAATTATTCTTAAATTAAAGTTTATATTTAAAATAAAGTTAATTAAATTTATTAATCCTCCCAATCAAATATTAATATCTAAAATAAATTTTTAATTTAAATATTAATATAAAATTCTATAGGGTCTTATCGTCCCATAAATTTATTTTAGCATTTTTACTAAAAATTTAAATTAATTAAATATATATGAGACAGTATATATCTCATTAATTCTTTCATTCCAGTTTTTAATTAAAAAACAATTGATTATGCTACCTTTGTACAGTCAATTATACTGCAGCCATTAAATAATTAAATCATTGGGCAGATAGACCTAAAATTAAAATCATTAAGCCATGTTTTTGATAAACAGGTGAATATATTTAATTTGCCTAATTCCTTATATATATATATATATATATATATATATAAATTTAAAAATTAAAATTTTTAAACAAATAATATTACTAATTTAATCATTATATCTAATTTAAATAAATTTTTTTAAATTATTTTTTCTATTAAATATATATATATATATATATTTATATTTATATTACAAATTATAAATAATTTTAAAAATCTTTAATTTAAAAAATATTAAATTATTAAATATTTATTAATAAAAATTATTACTAAATCAATATTATTAATATTAATTATTATACTATTATATATTTAAATTTATAGATTATCCCATAAATTTTTTATATAAAAATATAAAAAAATTTTTAAATAAATTTTTATATTTTTTATATATAAATTAAATTTATTTCAAAAAAAAAAAAAAGATATAAAAAACTCGATTAACATTTAATTTCTAAATATATATTATAATTATTATTTCCACAAAAAAAAACATAATTATATATTTAACTCTTTTTTTTCGAGAATATTAATTTAATTAAATTAATATTAATTAACCCTGATACAAAAGGTACAAAATATATTTTACTTATTAAATTTTTAAAAAATTCATTTACATTACTAAATCTATAAATTATTATATTATTTCATAAATTTTACTAAAACTAATTTTTATTATATAATTTTACATAAAAATAAATAATTAATCAACTTAAATATTAAATTTATTATATTAAAAATATTCTTTAAAATTAAAATTTTCATTATAAACGAAATATTTTTAATTAAAACTAAAATATTAACTAAAAACATTTTCCAATATTTTTACTATGTTACGACTTATTCCATAAACGAAATTGACGGGCAATTTGTACACTTTTCAAAACTAATTTCAAATTAATTAATTAATTAATTTTACTTTTAAATCCTCTTTTTTATAAACATTAAAATATAATTATTCAAAAATTAAATTTATTATAACTCATAAATTCTTAAATATACTACATTTTGATTTGAATTATAATTTATTATAATTATTAAATTTTTATTTTAATTAATTTTACATAAAAATAAACAACAATACATAAATCTCTAAATGAGTTAATCTTATCGTGGATCATCAAATTAAACTACAAGTTTTCTAATAAGAATGAAAAGCCGCCATATAATTTAATTTTAATGATTTTACATTTACTTATAAATCTATAATATTATTTTATATAATAGGGTATCTAATCCTAGTTTATTAATTTATCTTATTATATTTATAATTATAAAATTTAATTTATTTATAAATCAAATTTCACCTAAAATCAATAATTTTTTTTAATAAATTTAATTTTTATTTATATACATATAAATTTTAATAATTAATTTACAAAATCAGTTTAACCGCTATTGCTGGCACTAAATTAATCTTTATTTATATTTTTTTTCTAAATTTAACTTTCATTAATCTTATTAAATTTAATTATTAAAATAAAATAAATTTTTAATATAAAATTATTATATATTAATACAAAAACATAATTAATTTATAAATCATTATAAAATTTATTTATATTATTAATATTATTAATACTTTTAAAATCAAAATTTAATATGCAAACTACATCAAATATAATTTAATATATTTTATTAATAATTATTTTTTAATAATTTTATATATAACATAGTTTGCATGCGCGTTTAATGCTTCTTCCGGTATCATTTTTCCGAACGGCGATATTATGCTGACTCCGTCGAAGACAAGGATTTTTGTATTTTCAGACAACCTTAATAATTTTGCAACTAATAATTGTCTAAATATTCTAATATTTATATTTTTCCTTGTTGCAATTTTGTAAACCGTCAAAGCGTTTACAACAGAAATTCCCAGAAGGAATTGAATGCCAAGTTTTCTGTACCGTTTGATTCCTTTTCTAATTGTGGTGGCATAAAAAACCATTTGGTCGGAATAATCTGTACCACACTTTCCTTCATTATATCCAACGACAGATAGTGGTTTTAATGTTGCGAACAAATGAAACGAAAGATCATTCTTGAGACCACCACTTGAGCGACTCGTATTACTAAAATATCGATGG